>JAUTBT010021051.1:0-21026 GCA_032361225.1 Lepetodrilus schrolli
ATATATATAGATATATATATATATATATATATATATATATATATATATTGCTACCCAGTCAGATGCTTAGCGAATGGCAGTAGACCAGTTGACATAATGTTGGAATTACGTGTTTTCGAGAAAATAAATCTAAATAAATCTGCTCTGTTCGTCTACGCGAAGTCTGACCCGACTATAGCCTCGATGCCAGTTACGTGGTTTTCACAATACTCCCCCATTATGGCCTCGCGCCGTCGATACCATAAAACAGAAATGAAATACTTCATTAACTTCCATACGCGACGTTTTCTGATAACTCCCTGCTTGATTCACTGTTTATACTAGAACAAAGAAAAATATTCGCGAATGTAATTGCTATTCAGATAAATAAATAAAATAAAAATGGATTAATCAAAGACTGGTATAAGTAGTTAAATGTAGTTAGATGGGTTTGAGCATATTATCTCTATAAACCAAATACCCTTCAAATTTACTGAGTTCGAGTTGGAATATGAGCAGGTGTACTCGGCAGACTGTATTTGCTATATTTTAGCTGTGAAGTATTCGAAGGAAAAAAGACCATAACATGTTTCTACTAATATTTAATCCGAAATTAATACCCATAAATATATGGTAAATAACATACTGACAAAGAAATAAAACAGATGACAATTAACGTAATACCAGCACATTGGTTCCATTTTCACCAGTTCAGATTCCTCGTAAAACAAAGGTGAAAGTGCTAAACACAAATGGACCAAACAATATTGTCTAGATAAATCATTCAATCAGATCGCTCCGACATATTTACGAAGCACAGACATGTATCTGAACTCGACCCCGCTCTATTAGAGCTCATCACCGTTGTCGGACAAACCTGTAAAACAACATCTTGATTGAAACCAGCCGCTTGGCTACATTACTATCGAAACCCCTTCTCCATTACCACAAATACTGCTCCCCTATCAACAAATTACCATGAGCATAGGAGAAGCGAGTGGTCATCTGTTGATTCAAAGCAGGTCTGAATCCTAGGTATCTTGCTACGTCTGGCGATAGAGTGAGTGGGGAATATTGCAGTTACTTCAAAGCGGCAAAACCAGCTAATTGATGGACGTAGAGGATTCAAGTGACCAAACATGAAGGTGAACCTTATATAATCCGGACCGTCTGGCCCGCTGGGTCAGTCATAAACTTGTCTCCGTCTAGACGGAACATGTGTTGAGGGGGATGCACGTGTCCGTGGAAGTTGTTGCAATGTCTGGGAAGGTATGTTGGCGAGGACGGACACTTGAAGATCTACAGATGAGTAGCTTTTAACACACGTCCGCAATATTGCCTGTGACGTCTTCCTTTGGTCTGTGCTGGTCAAGCATATCCAGATGTAACGGTGGACGTCTGGGAATGCATGTCCGAGTCTACAGACAATGCCCGTGTTGCGTGTGTTTGTATTAAAACCTGTTTAGTGTTGTGCTTGTGTCTGTGTTTCTGTTTCTGTTTCGTAATTTGTTATCGATGTTTATCAACACCAGCCGTTCAAGAGCAGGATAGCTAGACGAGCGGCCACTTGGTGCGCGAGATGTCTGATGATTAATGTATCATTCGAACATAAAAATAGGAGAATTTAAATAGATACTTAGACGTGCTATGTTTTATGCCGAACCCGGAATTGCGGTCTTTTCCCCGGACTCCAAAACGCATAGCCGTAGAAATTTAAAATAACTAGGCTAAGAAAAGGCTGGTTGATGAAGCAAACTGTTATTTGCATATACAAACTGCATATTGACGAATAACCACATTGACATTTGATGTAAGTATTTTCAGAGACGGAATTGAATCTATAACGGGACCTACTCTGCACAACACTATATATACGAAGCCATATTAAACCTCAATACTGGATCTGTCTGCTGATGGCCATCTATAAGAGCGAAGACGCAACCATGCAAGATAACATGCCAATGAATACCATTATGTAATAATTTACCGTTACGCTGTCTGGCGGCTATCGGGCGCAGTCAAAACTGTGCGCAACGTTAACGTGAAAATTTGATGGTGGTTGCATGGTCAATCTACAATGCAAACGTCTTGTACGACACGTGTACCCCTAGTTACATTGGGTGTTACAGTCAGTGGTGACTATGCCCTTTGTAAACGTTTACGTTCCGCTGTCTGGCAAACCTGTTTGCTGTACGTCGATCAGCATTACTAGGAAGCGTCTGGTATGAATTGATTCCCGTTTGTCGAGACATAATCTGTGTTTTATGTGATTTGTTCTTTGTTTTCAATGATTTGATCTCTGTCTGGAGATATTTGATACAGATCTGATCGGCATGCTGTTTGTTGTCAGATCTGATACAATGTGAATGGTGTGATCAAATATTTCTAATTTGATATCATCCTTATTAAGGACCAAGATTATTTTATTTTGTTATTATTTTTTTTTTTTTACACATGATTGATTAATATAACAATTACACTATGTCTATATTGTTTCTATCGATGTTAGTCTATTTGTCTATTAATAATTATGATACTAGTATACCGAATATTTGATCACGTTTATGTTTCAGAGTGAGCTTACTTATGAAGACGAAGAGCTATTGTTAATTAAAATATCGGAATCGTGATTTAGGAATCATATTTAATCAACTATCCGGTATCAAGTAGTCTTCATCTCAAATATACACGAGGAATTCAATAGACGCTCTCGACAGTAACCGCGAAATAGAATTTCCCCCGCAGAAATGTGGTATCCATTACGTCTACTAGCAATTACATTAATCGAGTTCACCTCTAACAAATAATTCATTTAATAAGAACAGAATATACTCGAGACGCGTCTACGGAAGAAATGACAATAGCTCCATTTATAGTGCTTCCTTGAAATTATCGGAGTAATACACTTTCTGAGTCGGCGTAAGATTACTCACAGCTATATAACTCCGCGATAGCCTTTCAGAAGGTATTATTGAGCCTATAGTGTACCGTACAAGGACATACATCAGGCACTATGTTATTAAGTACTATAGGTTTCCTTCAGTGTGATCAGTGCAAGTTATCCTGATTTAGCCCTTGGTCTAGACAGTCTAATACTGACCGAGTACTCGCTACAGAAGATGCCATTTAATTTTCTTAACTACATAGAATAAGTTTGGTTTGTTAATGTCCGGCGTTTCTATTTCTATAAAAGTACGTAATGGTATTTTCCCTCCACAAATACATACTATGAGTGAAAATAACAAAAATATTGGTTATAGTATTATATACAATATTGATAGCTCATTTCGGTATTATCAGAAAATCATCATCCCGTACAGTTCCTAGGAAGTTATTAGACTTAGCATGGATTATGTTTGACACGATAAGTAATATAGATACATGCTGCGGTCGTTAGTTTTAATATTGATTCCATGATGTTGATATCGAATGTAATAAGGAAGATTCAGATTGACGATATTAGTTTTCAGTTACAAAATATCAATGCTTTGAAGACTGATCATAGTGAATTCAGATATTCATAATAAATGACGTTGCCGTTTAAAGCATGTTGATCCAACATCTTAAAGATTATAACATTCATAAATGCATTGATAATTACTCATTTTATAGAAATTTAATGTTTCTATCCGGAAGTGTTTTCAGTAAATTTATTATTTTCAGTTAGATTCGAACGGAACTATTCCTGCTTGTTTCCGTCTCAAGAAAGCTTAGCAACAAATGCAATGGACGAGACGTATTGGTGTCAATAAATAGCATTCAGTTATGCTAGGATTTTATTTGGATTAATCATAATTAAATAAATAGCATACGACCACAAAGGATGCGATGTCTGTAGAGTGGCAATGCAGTTATCATCCTTGGTCTTGTCAGTACCAGTCGGTGCTCGCAGGTTTCCTGCAACATTCAGCGCTACGGATGTTACGGGTTTCCTCCTGCCCCAAACTGACAAGTCGTGATATAAGTGAAAGAATCTTGAAAGCGACTCTAAACCCCAATTAAACAAACAAACAAAAGCCTACGACCAATCCTTTCCAGCAATAGCTTCATCGTCAGTACAAATAACTCAAAATGTTGCACTAAAGCGTAATTAGATTTCAATTCCAAACAACCTCTTAATAACAACGTTAAGTTTGTCTGTAACACTGGAATACGATTATCCTTTTTCTCTCCCTGTGTAAAGAATCGGTAATTCGATACGCAATCGTTCAAGGACTAAAAGCAACAGCTCTTCTAAACAATAATAACTCGAAACAATAAAACTAATGGCGGGTTTTATTGTAATTCAGTACACGATCATCAATAAAACGAAGGCACCCGTCTCGTTATTTTTAAAGGATCCATAAAAATCCGAGGATAATCAAATCAATTTGCGCAGAAATCTCAACCTGGCAGTTGTGTTGGAGGTTAGTGTTGGGACTACTTTTTGTTATATTCCTCCGAGACATACAGAGGGGTAGTATGGCCAGTTCCGCAGCAGGTTCGGCGTCTTTCTCGTAACGTGTCAGTCGCCGCGCAATTTTCTTTCCTCCTTTATTTCAGCGACACAAAAGGGAGATAATTTGATTGGAGGTTGCCGGTGACCGCCGACAGATGGCGCCACTGTTATTCATTCACTGAGAGAAACCATTTCGTAAACATGTAAATTTGTTCAGTTAATGAAAGTTTGTTTATTTTCCCGCTATGACATCTTTCGGAATTGACTGGAGAGGTCATACTCTTTTAACGAACTCCATAAAAATGTTCTGTAAACGCCGACAAGTTTGTAATCTTCGAATTCGTCTCCAATTACGAACGCCTCGGAACGGTCACCGAGGAATTTAATATTTAATTGACTACTTAACCGTTAGATAACGTGTATTAATTGGACGATAAACTCCCTTTAAAAGATAGCTTTAAAAAAAGGGAATAATTAAATAAAACGTTTCAATCTTCACACTAAATGGTTGGATTGCACTGAATGTTCGTATTCCAATTCTGGTAGGAATCACACCCAGTCATTACCCTTCGTTATCCGCACCAGACTCGTGGGTTTCACAAGAACACTTATAGTAAAGGCGTTAAAGACATAATATCGGTTTTAATGTTGTTTTTTGTATACATACATTAAATTGTAATTTTTAATTATTTGTGTACATTACCTCCGGTTCCACGTGACATTAGAGAGAGAAAACTCACTATTGTATTGCCCCACTCAGTTATTGCTGCTAGCATCCCGGTGGCGAACAAAAGTCGAGGAACGAGATAGTTTAATGTTCAAATGCCATCTGTGTTTGTGTGCGAAATTAAACTATAAATTATTAGCCACCTGTCCATTTTATTAATACATGAAGCAAACCATTAATACACTTTGAATGGCTTTGTGCATGTGCATCGTGCATGAATATATGCACTATCATTAGTGTCTTGTTCTCCGATGCTAGATGTTGGCAATTGCTAAAAATGCACTTTAATTTATGTCAGAATTCTCCTCATTACCGACAATTATGATTCTTATTATTGTTATTGTTATTATGATTGTCGTTATTATTATGGTTATTATTATTATTATCATTATTATTATTACTGTTGTTATTATTATGGTTATTATTATTGTTGTTATTGTTATGGTTATTTTTTTATATGATTATTACTATCATTATCATCCTTGACATTTGTTTTCTGATTTTGTTTATATATACTCTGATAGTGCTCTGAAATCCGAGAGTTATCAGAAATCCGAGAGTTATCAGAAATCCAGTGGGATAAATAAGCAGCATGTTTTAGCTCATTTCAACATTTCATTGCTTGGAGCAGGTGTGGGTTGTCTTTTATGACCGCCAGGTGCCTCTGCGATACAGACCCCCCAGGGATGACCAATAGAGGACACCCGCGAGGTCACGTGATTGATACCTCTTCGTGGTGACGTGTGCAATACGAAATGCACAACTAGAGCACCTGCTTAATATGGAAGCCTGATACTAGTATTCTATGTTCTATATACATGTATCAGTGTATCAGTGATATAGATTGTATCTGCCTCGGGTATTACACGAATTGTTGCGACGGAACTTATTGTATGAAACATTGTCAGGTTGAGATCGTCCACATACTTTACAACGTTGGCCGTCCAAATATAGTTACTGCGGTTACTGAGGTTATATATTTAATGTCAATCAATGAAAGTACATTATCCATATTTGTTTCATTGTAATAAGTACAAGCTTCCTAAAAAAAAAATCAGCAGCTAACAATGCAAGTCACACCAAACATTGACTCGTTCACATACCTATCATACTTAATGAAAGTCAGATAATCGAATTCGTTATTTTGCTCTGCCATGGCATTACGATGTACAGTACACATACCGACCCCTTAGCTGTGATGGCTGTAATTATGTTAAACAGGTTGATGTATTGTCGACTAACAATGGACACCGAGCTGGCCAGTGTCAAAATGCCCAACAAGAGATAGCCAGCTCAGAAATACCACTTGTTCTCGCCTGTGTTTATGTGGATGACGTGTAGCTCAGATTGTACTAATAATAAAGATCGTCGTGTACCATACAAACTCTTGAATGTGGATAGTTTTACCGTGAAATAACGTGAGACATAATTGTAGTACAAACACAAAAACTGCAATCCTCGAAATAATCAAGATCTTTGATGACATTGGCCCATAATACTGTTATGTTGTCGGATCTCCTCTTGTGTTCGAACATGTTGTATTCAAGATGAATGGGATTGGTTACAAGTTATTACAACTTCAATAACAACCTCCCTTTTCTACGGTAACTCGTTAAAATAACGAAATGAGTTGCTTCTGATTTTGTCTTACTTAGTTACATTTGAACCTTTTTTTCTCAGCTTTATTTTACAACTTTAAAACGATTTTACTTAGTGAATCCATACATGCCATAGGTAAAAAAAAAACTCTTACCCAGAAATACAGGCTTGTTATTTTGATGTTTGCATGGGTAATGTTCGTTCTTTGGATAACTGTATGGGTAATTTATCTTCATTTGTACGGTTGCATGGATAATGTTTGTTTTTCTTGGCATTACGGCAAGGTCAAGGCAATCATGTGCGAAATTGCGTCGATCGTGGCCCCGATACTGCCCCTGACACTATTCAGTACAATGACGACTACCACGGCGTAATGAAGACCACGAGAATCTTCTGGGTATCTCTTCACGAAGCTCTCGTATCTCCTACGAGACCATAAGCACTCTCGTAGCGATTTCTGGTATATGGCGATCGGGCACATACGAGAGCGCTATGGTACGAGAGCTTTGAGAAACGATACCCAGAGTCTGGCTAATGCTGTATATTTATACACCAATCCCTATATTTAGGACAGTTACGGTATCAATGGCTGACGTCTGTCCCATGTCTGTCGTCTGGTGAAGTCCTCGGTCTAGTTTTAGGCTTCTTTATTTATGGTATCTCAGCTTGTCAATCGTCTCTTCCCATCAGATTGTTTTGGCATCATTACAGGCCTACAGGTGTAGTTTGTCAGAGCAGCAGACGCGGAGATATTATTGCCAGAACACAGCACTGTACATAGGAACCGCATGGGCGGAGAGACATCTAAACGTCTAGAATTGGACGTGTGCAGGAATCATTGTATCAACCATTTGCGGTCTGAGTTGCATTGTCTTACGGATATCGTGCGTATGTTGGCACGAACTATGCGTGGGTTATACCACGAATTACAGTGTACTTGGCCCATGATGTCTTCATCATTGGTTCATCTATACCACCCATGAGGAGTTGGACTTACAGTAATAAATAGTTGCAGGTTTCTCTCACCATAACAAGATGGCCCTGAAATAATGGGGAAGACGACGAATAATCCCAAATTACTAACTCCCTGGAAACTTTCAGGCCTATGTTTAACGAAACCTATAGTCCGGGCATAGCATAGATTGCTACCTCATTTCTTGCTATCATAAAGCCATGGCGTACACCCGAATTTATTCCTGGACTACAGTAAGACCCAGTCACTACTTACACATTGGTTCTGATTTTGTTTTAGCTGTAATGTTACTGTAGTGTTACTATAGTATCACTGCTACTGTGTGTTACTGTAGTGGTACTGTTACTGCTACGGTATGATTACTAATAAGCAGGCCTCAAAGGAGCCATTTGGCTCCTGCAGGTCCAGAAACGCTGGTCGCCAAATGCAAAATTAGGTCGCCATGGCTGCCAAATTAGTCGCTAAATTGAGCCCTGATACGGTGTTACTACATAAAGTTACTGTTACTACAGTGCTACCATATGATCCTCTTACAACAGGATCGTCCTGCAGTTTACGAACAACATCTCGGACTACTGCATTCACACTGTAAATACGTACATATAAACGTGTACACATGCGTGAAATGACTAATTCGTATGAATGTGAGGGGAGAGTCATCGTACACTGCTGTTATCGCCCGGACGCGTCTATACCGAAAGAAACAGTGATTCCGAATGTTTAGAATTCTCCACGGACTTAAAGTAAAGCCTCGACACTGATTTGTGAGGGAAGGACACGAGCGTTGTATTACTGTAAGATGCCCCGAGGGGGGGGGGGGATGAGGAGGTGCAGGGGTCGGAGAGGGGGAGAACGAACCATTGTAGTATCTCTACGGGCAATGAAGATAAGACAATGGAGATAAGAAACGGCCACGTTTTACTTGGTATGTCGTGTACTATCTGAGAATTTATTGCAATATGTAGAAATGTCCTCGATCGCAAATCTGGCATGTGCCCGTCAAACTGTGCCCACGACCTTCATAGTTGTCCGACTCAATGGTCACCGAGTTGTGCTATCATCGATAGTCTGACTGTCTGACTTGGTCACCGTGTTGTGCTAACGTCGATAGTCTGACTGACTGACTTGATCACCGTGTTGTGCTAACATCGATAGTCTGACTGACTGACATGGTCACCGTGTTGTGCTAACATCGATAGTCTGACTGACTGACATGGTCACCGTGTTGTGCTACTATAAGTGCGATTTGCTCTTGAAATACAGAAATTAGGAGTTAACCAAGCGTCTATATCTTGGGCGCGATTCCAATGTCTGTGCTTCTTTGAGAGACTCCCTTGACACTATTTAGTTCATACTATGCTTTATTTGACTCTATTTTGTCCATGCTATGCACATGTACGAACATTATCTGCCATAAATTATACAAGATGAAAAACTATAGCTCGACGTATAGATACGTCACTATATAATAGGCTTCTTAAATCATCTCGCAGGTGAAGCACATTCTCAGTCATGCGCAGTTACGTGTTCTTCTAACCATTTCTCCGTTAACATAATACTTGGCCAAACTGGTGAACTCAGGTACGATCCCCCTTGCCTGACGCCTGTTTAGGTTGTTCTGCCTCCAAGCTCACAGAAAGAGGACGAGTTATCTTCATAATATGTCGTAAATTACCTGTCTTACCTGAGCGCTGGATGGTCGTTAGAGCCAGGCCAACACTTCAAACTCTCTCCAGTAGCACTCTTAAAAAACAGGTGTGGCCGGTGGCAGTGCGCTATAGCGACCCTTACCCTGGTGCTCAGAACGGAGGTGTTGCCAACTCTTAACTATGTCGATGTCTAGCCGTCAATGATGGCCATTTTATTGTCCAGATTATTTATGGAAGCCTTCTCAACTTTTAATAATAGGAAATATTCTTCAAAATAGTTCATCGAAAATACATTGGCATACCTTTTGTCTGCAGCTAATTAAATTATTTTTTACATAGGTTTATAATCTTTTTTAAAACTATAGATTGCAGTCTTATTTTTATCGCAAAACATCTGACATAATATATATATATTAATATAGATATAGTTGCACGAAGTCACATATATTAAAATTAATAATACTTTTAATCATTTGACATTCATTTATAATACATCAGGTATATTAATATTCATAGATAGAACAAGTTTTATAATGATATTTCATTATTCGCAATTTCGCTAAACCTAAAATACATCAATTTGGCGAGTAAACATACAAGCAATATTTGATAAACTACACTTGAACTCTGACCTGCGTAGTCTTTGTCGGTGACATATGAATATGTATGTATATTTGATGATATGGTTTATAGTGAATTACGAGCTCTATCTCAAACTTTAATGTATCTCTTCCTGATACAAATTCTGAACGTCGCTATGTATACCGTTATGACAGCTACCCCGTTCAAAGCAAACACTTCATATCATACATCTATGTATTCACGCGTTCCAGTCGTAGGCTATTTTAATTGAAAACACGTTATTAAATATCTGAAGTCAAATATTACTTAGATTTGAAGTGCCTGTAAATCTTATACTACGTGTATCGTATCGAAAAACAGTATATTATACTTAATGTTGTTTGAAGAACGTTTTAACAGCCGAGTTTTGTTTACTAACCAAGGGCATTAGCCAGGAAAATCACCCAAGCAACCAGGACTTGTTGCTAGCGCCATCTAATGGTGGTAGCCATCTTGAATTCTGTCAAGGGAGGCCATTTCGGTCGAGGGTTCGCCGAGAATTTATTGCCGAGAATTATCTGTCGAGCAATATCGACTTGAGGATCGGGATGTTACGACTAATGCCGCGAGACCCATAAGAGGAAATGAGGAATGATTAAACGGCGCAAGGCCCGCTATTGAGTTCTTGGTAGTTGTAAATCAGATAGAAGCGTTGGACGCCGAGCGAGGGTCGATTGGATCAGAGAGACTTAAGATTGGTAATAAAACGACACATGATCTGCACAAGTAGTGGAATGGTAACAATAAAGAACGCATCTTGAATCACGGTGTTACAATCCCATTCACATCGGCTTTATTTCACTGCAGTGACACAGCAGAACCCTAAATACGTTCAAACAAAGTAGATAAAGTCAATAGCAATGCAGTTTTGAAGACGTACTATGTAGACGCGTGATGCAATTGCTTGTTTTCCATTTTCTAATATGTCTGAAATCTTGTAATTGTATTATTTGTGTCCGAATCTTTATTCTTAATTTATTTTTCCAATGGCGACTGAATAGATTTCTAGAATGTGTAATGATTGCTAATTTTTAGCCGTGTACATTTATACATGCATTTCTAACCAAACTTTGTATGGACTAAGTATACCATGATGTTTGTATATATGGTTTTACTTAGGAAGTATGACAACACATGTGAAGAAAAGGAATTCTCGGATTTTAAAAAAACAACATTATAACACATGCACATTTTGTATTTGGAAGTATCTTCAAGTACTGGTCATCCGAATAATTGTATGTATTAATACATATCCATATTCAATCTTTATCAAAGACATTATTCTTAAATATGTTTATTTATTTATTTTAAATAAATTTATTATGGAACCATATGTGTTTACTTTGAACAGTTCGATGAACATAAAACCGGCAATCCATCTGCAGAGCAATGAAATGGATCGAATCTATAGCTTCTCCAGCAATTTGGCACATCTTCTAAAAAAGGGAACTGCCCTAACAGACGAGCCTTTGATGATGACGACGCCGCTATACAATTCAACCTATTCTCTTCCTGCGCGAATATGGATTAAAACGGAGAGGATGTATTCACAAATAATCAACCATAAACATGAGAAATCCTTCTGTCACCCACCATTTCCCGCGAGACGACAAAGTGACGTCACCATTGTTCCGAATGTGTCGTAATAGCTCTCGGGTGTTTCCGCTCATTTGGCAGACGACGTTTCTAGACACAACATCCCCAATGGATGTGGGTAATTGTGAAGGAGTTAATTGCTAACTGATATCAAGTGATGTTAACCCCGAAAGACATAATATGAAGGTGGGGTACCACGACCCAACCAACCCTCTGATCAGACTTCAAAGAGCGGTTATTACCTGGAACAGAATCCTTCAGACTTCACCTTGTATATCAATCCCTTCTGTCCGACCAAGGTCAAGTGGGTGTGATTTAGACGAGTAAATTACACTTTACGTTCAAGTAGATATTGAGACCCAAAACAGATAGCTGTGTTATGTAGAGTGTATATCATGTCTATGAGCTAAGAGTGAAGTGTGGCCACTTCTGTTTGGTGATAGATGTTTCAGGGTGATCTTCTCTCCCTTGTGAGTCAGTCACACCAAATCCCTTTCTCAGCAGGACTATTCCCCACAGAGAATCAGAGGAGGCTATCATAATACCGGCAGTGTCAAGAGGTCATCATTAATTACGGAAATAAGGAAATGAAGTTGTCCCACTACAGCAAAAGTATCGTGTTTATTGGAAGCTTGTGCAATCTAGACGTTGTCAGGATTAATTAAATCCATTTAAAGTCCATTGTGTCCGTGGAAATTTGAGAATAACTGTGACTATAATTCTATTTCACAAATGAGAACGCTTAGATTGATGCAAACTATCAATAGTTTTTACCTTTTTGCTTAATTGGATAAAAAAAATTCTACCATATCTATTTATGATAGAAGTTGCGTTTGTACACTAAATGCCATACCCATTAGATTCTGCCTGTCTACCATGCACTTTCACCCAATCTTCTGCCAATATAATACCATCAGAAAAAGACAAAACTATAAACTACAAAAATAGAAAGTCCCGGGAAGTATTTAGAATACCCACCCATGCCATTCCAGTGCATGGCATGTTAAATCATTATGTATATTTCCATTTGATAAAGTAGTCCACTGCTCCGTTAGTCTTAATTTAGTACGTGTTTGGCAACGTAGATATACATTCAAAACCATTGCTTGACATGATTCTTAGCAGTTGTCAATCAGATTCTAGCAAATACACAACGTTAAAAATACCAGTGTCAGATGTGACATTTGTTATTGCTTAGCCTTCCTCCACCTGCAGGCGACCAGGGATGCCATATCAAGTGACTGTTGCAGCAGCCAGAAGACAAAGCATACATGTAGTTACTTTTTAAATGAACACAAATGTACTAATTATACAAGAATTCGATACAATTCTATACTATTACCTACAGATACGTAGCGTGTAGTCACCCCCAGTTTGTCAGCTACTCGATACCTCTGCAAGAACTCTAATACACCATCAGTATGTAGTCAATTTTTCACAGATGTAGGCAAACCTGCACGTGAGTCGAATTAGGGTATGATTCCTGTATACAACCAGTGCGCACGACCTGTGGTATTGATAATGCGAATTCGAAACTACGTTGGTAAACTATGCTCTTCCATGACAGCTGTCATATTGCTCTGGGCAGCTTCTAATACCTTATGTCCAGTCCAGTACCAGCTCGATGATACCTTGCTTTTTGTTGAACAAAGATCCTGTATTAGACACTATATAGAGTAAACTAATAAATATTTAATAGGAACTTGATTATTTAATGTGCAGGAAGTAAATGCGGTCATAAGTCAGTAGAATGTTGTTCGCATTAATATCATGCTCGCATTAATTACCTGATTTACAGTAATTAATAATTGCATGTACATGTATTCCATGGAAGTGAGTTAAAAGTCATATTATGCAATTATACAGTAGACCATATGCAGACCATATTATATCTGCTCATAATAAGTAACAGAATGATTAGAAAAGAACTTATGTCAGACATAATGTAATATTTTAGTAACTAGAATAAAGTTTGACCAGGCCCCGATTTCTCGAAACAAACTTGAGTTTGGGATTTTGCACAGCTGAGATTTCTCCCATTGACCAGTGTGTAACTCGAGTAAAAACTCAAACATAGCTGAGATTGTACTCAAGTTACAGCACTGAGTCAATGTGAGACCTAGCTGAGAATGTACTCAAGTTACAGCACTGAGTCAATGGGAGAAATCTCAGCTGAGCAAAATCTCAAACTCAAGTTTGTTTAGAGAAATCGAGGGCCAGAACACATAAAAATGGTGATAGTCACATATAATTGAAACAATGTCCATTACAAAATATAGTTGTCAGTACATTTGCTTTTCCTCGGTCGGTATCACATGGCATTCCTGTCTTATAAATATAGCATCACCTATTTAAGTCTTATAAATACGGCATCACGTATACTTGTGTACTCTAAACACAGCATCACATGTATTTTGATGTATGATGAGACAAGAGGTTCGGCTTTCGTTTATTGCTTGTGCTACACAGAGTTAAAATATTGTTTATTACCATATTCTATTCAGATATGTTGGCATAAAATGCAATCATAGTATTATGTGTATGATATGTGCAATAACCGGAAACTAGTACTACGCGCTCTGCATATTTATCTGTACGTAAGTAAGTTTTGTATTTCATTAAACTAGCTTACAATAAAAACGCTTTATTGCTTTTCTCCGATATCCTTGAAGCTGGCGTAGAATGACCAGAGAATACCCCGAGAAAAGCAAAACTAAATCCGACGATATCACTGTGTCATTATATAGCCATAAGTATACAATGCTTGGGTATCTGTATTTCCCAAGTATAACAATAAACACTGGCCAGATATCCATACAATAGCAATATACACCAGTCAAACGTTATCCAGACCATGTCGTATTTCATACCATGTGTGAGATCTTATACCTTGTTAAACCTCATCAATGGGGTATTGTCCACAAGACTAGCTGCAGTTAGCGACTTTGACCATTCTTTGATCCGCTGCTGGTAGACAATTATTAGCATAGATCTTCTGTAAAATGTACTTCGTTCAGATTTGTATTCGTGCGTTCACTCGGGAATTTTTAGAATGATAAATGAAACTACCCGTTATGGTTATGTGGTGGATTTCTGCAGTGTTGATCCCTTTACTGGGCAATGGTCAATTGATTGACAGTCATTGGTAAATAAGTACTTGCTAAGCTGACCAGTACTTTCTAGATGGTCATAAAATAGTGTCACATTCTATATGACCTCTGAAAGTATGTAGTTTGTCGAAACATGACCTTTGATCAGTTAATGTATTGTTGGGTCTTGGCATTTGTCAAACCATGACTATTCAACATTTAGTTTGGGAACGTTAGATAATGTCCGTGATGTGATTCTCAATAGGTACCAGGCTCAATAAGACAGGTCCGAATGAGTCAAAGTACGATTCAGCCGGGAAGCTTCTCAATGTCATCCTACAAGAATAAATACCGCTATAGAAAAACCCATTGATGGCGAAATTGGATCCGATTTAATTCAACGACAAATATGGTAAGTCAATATTTGGGAATAAAAGGGATACCTAAATATATTCAGCGATTTATTTGTTTTAATGTTTCATTGTTATGATATGTATATCCTTTTCACGTCTCTATACCGGCTCTTTTTTTCTTTTCTTTTTCTTTTCACTCTAATAAAAGCACCAAATGCCGTTCAGATGTTCTCGAACATAATTTCCTGATACAGATTATGAAGGTATCTTGCTGACAAGCCATGCTATAATACCGCCGCCCAATAGCAAATTGTGACCCTTGAAGACAAATTAGGACGACGACTCTGTGCACTAGTTGACTGGGTTAGAGTTATTACAGTAATTTTCCATTTTGCACCCAGAATTCTGTGGAATTATGCAAGTAGTGTCTAGCATTTTAAGAGTCGATTAAGAATTCATCATTGAAATTTCACAGTTTTTCACCGCGACCGAGACTACAGTCTGGGCTAGTGGGAGAGAGCGACACTCGCTTTCAGAATTGTGAAAATACGAGATTACACCAAACTGATTATCCTGACATGAGCCCACGTGCTTTCTTTGTGTGATAGTTATCTGAGATCTGGCTTGTATTGGATTAGTCTTTGTTAAATTTGGTAACTTTTAAAGGAGCTATGGTTACTAAGTGCATGGTTTATACTAACAGAAGGTGAACTCCTCGTTCTGCTCGTGTATCGTGTGTGTGTGTGTGTGTGTGTGTGTGTGTGTGTATGTGTGTGTTTGTGTTGTACGCGTGTGCGTGGGTGCGTGTGCTTCTAAAATGCTTCTCTTCTAGAATTCTGTCAATAATATCAAACAGCTGCTGAACAATATTGAGCTTAAGACATAACAGAGTGTTGGCTTGTTTTTGGTTCGTTGGTCAATGGCTTACTCCGTAATAGATCAAATTGATATGAGTCATTGTTTACATACTAACACATTCTCAATACAAAAGGAGTCTTATATATTATTTTAATGTACAAGACTATTCAAAAATGGTCCTTAGATTTAACATTGTTTAAACTGTATACGCGTATACTGTACAAGGTCATGAAATATAAATGACATTTCAGTTATAGTTAACGGAATATAAATTGTATTGTTGCGAAACACGTGCTATTTGAAGCCTACATCCAAACATATACTTCATACGCACATTTTATATAACATTTACCCTCATAAGTACACTTACTTATAAAGATGAGAGACCATGGAGTGATGATTCTCTTGACCTAACTGAATAAACCTTTTACGGAAGCATGTATTTTATTGTTGATCTTGTAAAGTATGCTGACATTGATATGTCTCCGCCTGCACGAGCGCCAAATGACTTTTGAAAGAGTACCTTTAACGGTGTATAAATGTATACCACGTGACGTTAATATAGAAAACTCATTGGACAAGGCGATGTATCTGTGCTTTAATAGCTCAGTACATTCAGCTCTGAAACAAATATTAAGAATGTTGACCTCTAGACAGTCACGGGTGATCATCAATGTCCTATAGTCGTGTACGCACCTATGGGTGTATACTCCTTGTCAACGTCGTATCCACACAAACTCCCCATCGTCTCGTGCACGCATGCGCAGTGATGACGTCACGGCGCCAGTCTGGGTCAAGACTCACGGTACTAGTTACATAACGTGTCCACATTCACATTCGCGACATGACAGAATGTGGTTAGATTCACACCATACCGTGGTTATATAAATCAGAAAAACAAACACCGCGACAAAAGAATGTATAAAACTCCGAGAGCATAAAACTTCGGTCGCGGCTTGCACCACCAATTCGTGTCCAGAACAGGGCCAGCGTAAGGGGGTTTGGGGGATTGGGGAAGAGAGGGGGGGGGGTCTGGAAGAGACTACGACCTGAGATGTTTAAAGAATACACGAGTACAAATAAACCATGAGAGTTCACAGCAGTGCAATGTTGCTTCACTTTACACACTGTCTGGCTAATGACTCTGGCATGGTATCCACACGACTGTGGGGGCGCTCAGGGTGGCACCACACTATACAGACTTATAGTGCCACTATTGTTAGTGTATCTAATATTGTGCTAGTCATTGTAAAGTATAAATAGTTTAGTTATAGCTGGTATTCCACAGTGTCAAACTAAAATAAGTTTTCAATATATTAAATATCAGCCCCACCATGCAAGAGCATTTTGAAAAGATCTAACTGTTGGGCTTGTATATTCGATCATAGACATATTTATCAGGTAAGAAATGGGTTTATTTGATATAATATTGATATAAAATAGCAAGGACGATGTGTAGCGAACTCTTGTCGATGTATATAGGTTTATTTACGTGTGTATAAGTCTGAAGGTAGACAATGTGCCATATTAGTTTTATGGTGAGATTTTCGATTTGCAAAATATCTTTGGACCATTTTGACGAAGAGCAAAAAAAACCAATAACAAACATGAGAAATATTTGCGTCAAGTTTCGGTAGGACGTTATAATTAAATGATCAGACAACATAAATACCAGTTCTTTCAATTCTAATTGGTGGAAATATTAGTAGCTAAGACCACGGTGAAGGTATAATGTTTGCGTGGAGGGGGGTCTCTGTTTTTTGTTTGTTTATACTTTGCTACTTATACTATACTATATTATTTTATACTACGCCAGTTATGTTGTTGTGTTAAACGTATTAAAGTCATATGAGTATAAAAAGAATACTTTATAATAAACAATCCGAAATCTAAATTAATTGTACTTGTTTTACTTATCAATTTGCAATATTTACCTGCTCTTCATTGAAAACTTCACCAGGCTTAGAGTTTACGATTAATTTTATGTACGATTTCATGCTCAAGCTCAAATTTACTGTGAGGATTTGTGAACAAACCATTGAATTGAACATGAACTCGTACTAAAACAAGGCTTCGTAATCTCTGGGACATATATCCGATATTATGTCTTCATGCTTGTGAGAAAGAATGCCTTTGGATCTGAGTACTTTACTGACCAAACATAATTCGCATTCCTAATACATGAAATATTCCACATGATGATGGAAAAAAAAGTCTGAATCCTATACCAAACGGATCTGATATTTCGCAGTCACACCAGAACTGTAAATGGCGGGTGAGAAATATGACTGCGGCTCAGATAGTATTCGTCCTTCAGACAACAGCGGCGATGTGAGAGGCCGTTACCAACACGGTGACATGAAAGCAACGACTGCAACATCTACAACACCAGCCCTTCTCACACCCACGACGCACTCTGTGCATTTGTCCCACAGTTTGCTGCAGGTTTAGGGCCAGAACTGCGACATCCGGGCAACACACAAAGAGTACAACCCAATTTCGGATGGCCATGCATTTCCTCTTCACGTGCGTCAACATATAATTATGCCAGGCCCTAATGTTATGAAACCTTTTGGAGTACGAGTTCACGTTGAAATCAAAATTGGCATTAGCCTTTGAGAGAGAGAAATAGAGAGAGAAAAAACATATTGAGCATGACATCGTTTTCCAACATTTTCGAAGGCTTCGGCGTCTGATGTCAATAATCGGTTGGTCATGCTCTATTATAGATATATAGCGATGAAAACCATTATGGTTGAAGAGGTGATGGTTACACAAATATGTTAAAACAATTTCCCACGTCTTGTAGTTCCATTTGTACAAATACTGATATGAAGGACAATTGCAAGCAAGTATGTGTTCTTAGGTATGTATGGCGGAATATTGTCGATAACATTCAGCCTTTTAATATGCATTATACTAATATTAGTTGTATCTTTAAGTAATATACGAACGTCTTTGACTTAATGCTAGCCATGGCTACCAATATCGTCATCAAGTCATTCAAATGTCAGGGTGTTCAAACATCAGAACGCACAGCAACTTCAAGGTGTGTTGAATCAAAGCAAAATCAGGGTGTGTATAATAACATCAAAATCACGGCGATTGGCGACATAAGATCCAGAACGTCATCCAACCAAATGAATCAGTACAAAACATTAGTTTTATAGTACAGTTAGTGCACTAAAATATCGTATTATTATTTTATGTTCTTTTAACTGGGGTTTTGACTACCCATAGTCTCAGAGGGTGAAAGTAAATAGTGCAAATATAAATAATATTGATTGGTATTACATTTATATGAAAGGAGCCGCTGAAATTCGTTATCCTCTGATCTCCAGTAATCTAGACTTGCTTATCTGCTCTAGTGTGATATTTTGAATAGGAGTATTTGGTTGAGAACAAGGTGTGACACAGACTAATTGGGGTTTAGAGCCTCTTTCAAGATTATTTCACTTATACCACGGCTTTTTATTACTTTTTAAATGTATCAAACAATCTTAAATAGTATGGACATTGTTTGGGATGATTTCTAGTGTTTGATTGTCGATAAGGAAGCGATCGGTGTATACCAGCAATGTCAAAGGCATAGTTAAAGTGCAGCATAGAACAATACAATCCCTGTGCAGATAATCCTAGCAATTACAACAGTGCAAGTTTCTAGCTCTTCCCAGCTGTCCGCTCTTCGTCTTGCGTGAAGTTTGTTTGTCTGTTTACCGTTATTTCGCACCTCAGTGCGTAATATAGCAGACAGCATCGAAAATAACAGCCCCTGTCTTTGATGTCCGGCCGTCGTGTATTATTCTGCATCAGCTGTGAGCGCACCTGTAGACGGTGTCTATGCCAGGTGTTCATGTGAGCAAGACGTCACAGTGACGTCACAGAGACCATACAGAGATACACACTGTGTATAACTATCTGTAGAAAAAATGGAACGGTTACGTTGGTCGATATGCACTGTTACTGTCCTTGCGACCGTTATATTTTAATTAAATAGAAAACCTGAAACCAGAACATGTTGATGATACGTTATTCTGCAATGGCTACTGCACAGTTAGATCTAGAATTCATTCCATGCAAGGAGAAGAGGAGACTTACAACTCATGGAGTATTCCCGAGCACTGCTCCATTTGTGAACTTTGTGATAATAAAGCATTCTTAGATCATTAAAAAAATACGTTTTTTTGTCTATTTCCAATTTTCAAGTGAGGTGTGACCAATTGACAAGGAGCGTTACATCAATTAACGGTGGGTGTCAACCATAGTGCAGCCGTAGAATTGAAAATCCCGTTTCTTTGACATACGATTGTGTGATCAACCGTAACTAACACCTTGTGTCGGATTCCTGGGCCTAGTAGATATCCGAACAACATAATTCGTAGACGTCTGGACAAAGTATTGGAGGAAAACACAAGTTATAATGGAGTTGACCGAGTAATCGAATTGAGAAATGAGAATGTATGGTATTTACAGTTTCACACTGTTGACGCCACAACAAACTTGGAAGGACAAATGGAATACCAAATGCCTCAAACCATGTGCTTGATAACGTTCTACTACACGTGGTTAACTTTAATCAAATTAATGCTTGATGTTAAAGACAATAATAAATTATTAATACATTAAATTTGCTTATTATTTGTCTAGTATGATCTGTGTAGTTCTAACGATCAAAATTACTGGCTCCTTATGAGCTTCTATGGTTTAATATAAATAGGCATATATTGTGCAGAAACTATTTCTCAGATACTTTAGTCAAAATTGAGAGATAATATGTATATTTTACAAAATCGAATTTAAACAAAATGAAATAGTCTAACATCCACAATCATTTGCAAAAGTTCCATAAAAATATATTCATTTCATAAACTATCGTCAAAATTTAAGGGAACGATAATATTGATATGATTATATTACTTTGAAATGCTGACACATAAAGTGATATATCTCAAAACTAAGTCAAGTAATTGTCATGCAATTTACCATACCTGCGAGAGAATGTATGGGCCATACTATACTGCACGTGATTGCATTTGTCTCTTTGGGTTGCGTAACGGCGGTTTTTTGGTTTAAACATATTTATTGACCAAAATGTCATGGGATTGGATAAAAGCTATGTGCTTACGAGATCCGCTCCCTAAAAG
>JAUTBT010021062.1:0-21019 GCA_032361225.1 Lepetodrilus schrolli
CATACTCCTTGTAGCGCTTAGAGCATGCACTAGTGGGTGGATTTAGCGCTTTACAAATATCCATATTATTATTATATTAATATCTAATTAAGATTAACCTGAATGTTGTGCAGAATTAGGTTAAGTAAACACAGGTATTCAGTGTTTTTTATGGTAGTTGACATACTATCTTAGAAATTCAATTGATCCACGGCCAAATTAACATAATTTAAAAAAAAGTTAGTTAAAATTACTACCGTATAGAAAGTTAAAAAGACAAAAACAAAAAAGCAACATGTCATGATTGTATTTGTCCATTCGGCAATAGAGGGAAGATAAAGGGGAAAATACATATTTCTTTTTAACTAAATCATGTACATAGTGATTTTAATTATGTAGAATAAATCTTAAAATAAATGGCTGATTTTAATTATGTAGAATAAATCTTAAAATAAATGGCTATTTTGTATTACTGGAATATCACATTCTGGCCATTACTAAATACTGTGTCTAAATCTTATATGAAAAAATATATGGAAAGTTAATTTGTAAAATGTAATTTTATTATTCCAATATCTTGTCAGAAACAAACGTTTGCAATGATTCCAAAAGAAAGCTGTGCTATCGTTCTTTTTACTGGTGTACACTATATGGAATAATTTCTGCTTTCCTTAATCATGTGAATTAGCTCAATGAAAGTGATTTTGTTCCAGAATGAGCAAGATGGACATCAAACAGTATCTGGAGAAAATATACAATGTTCCAGTTGTTACCATCAGGACAAAGGTCAAGCAGGGTCAGTGAATCTGTCTGATGTATAAATGTACAATTCAGCCATACATATTTTCTCATTTATGTCTGGTGGTCATTTAGCAGTAATATAAGAATACAGGCAGAAGTATGTGCTACAGTATGTGCTACCTCTAACACTTGTACTTCTCAACCAGGGAATTGTTTCTTGAAGCTTCGTACACTATATCTAATCTCTAATACATGGCGATCTTATGAGTGTTATGGTCTTATAATTGATAAGAGAGCTTTGAGAACCGATACCCTGGCTGTTCTGTGCCAAAGGCAAAACTCTAAGGTGACCATAACTCCAACCGTAGTCCTAGACTAACTACACCATCATTGGAGTAAAGCCCCAGTCACAAGGTCACGATTTCGAATCCTGGTGAGCCACAGTACAGTGATCCATGGTCATCTTTTGGCATCTGCAGTCGGTACCGTGATGAACCGTGATGAACCTTGCCCATCCTTGATGGTCCTGGATGACCCATAGATCGCTATGACTGTTTTAAAATGTTCAAAACACTTGTGTCAAACCATGAGGTCACTACAGTTTATCATAGCCCCATGGTGTAACCCTAGCATCACTGTGACATCCCATACAACCGTCATATAGGCTTCCGGGGGGGTCATCGTACATAACCGTGACGATCCGTGAATCTGTGGCGTGTCCGTACATGCACTGTGGGAAACCGTATCATCACCTTGATTGTCCTCAGTGACAGCGTGGTACTGTATGGCATGTCCGTGGTATTGCCGTTGTCTTTTGTGATAGAACCGTGGTGAAACCATCTCAAACCTCGATAAAGCATAATATATTCCTAGAAGCAACGTGCCAATTTGTTTTCGCACCAAAAATATGAGCGACAACCCTGATTTGATGCGGTTTATGTTACCATGGCGACCAATAGCTATGACAATGTAACTGGGCCTTTAAAGCTACAATGCCATTTGGGGGGGGTTTCATTTACAAAAATTCAACCTTCCATACCACAAACTAGTAGTAGTGCTAGAGGAGTGATAACTTCTACAAACGTATCGGGAGTTACACATGTATTAAAGGAGCTATGACTCATACTGTGATTGTTCTGTGGAAGTGGACCATGAAGATTTGTACAAATTGATTCCCTTTCATTTGAATGCAAATGGACACATGGCATTTATACAGTGTCTATTTTCCAGTTATTAAAATTGGGTCAAGTTCCACGGAACGATCGTAGCTATTAAAGTCGTTTCTCCTATACGTTAACGCAGAGTTATGACTCACGTAGCGCTGTGATCGTTCTGTGGAACAGTGGCCTGGTGATGTGGAAACCAAAGCGTTTATGATTATCTACCACTGTTATAAATAGTAATGTCATCCTGTGAACATTGGAAATATTCTTACCATTGCCCATTTATTGGCCGACCGATTAGCTACCTATTTCTGGATGTTGGTTGATGGCCAGGGTTCTGTGAACGTTTCTATGGATGGTATTGATTGCTGGCTGTGATGTAAGGATGTCTGGAAGCGACGAGCAGGCCATTTATGGTGTTGTATAATTCAGATGTACGGTCAATATGTAAATGGGTTAGAAATGTAACAAAATATCCTGGTTTGGTGAGAAGGGATTTAATTCAGGCAAACCTCATAAGTGATCCAAATTTCTTTCTTGTTCTTCTTTTTTTCAGTTGTCTAATAGTCTTTATAAATTTTATTTAGCTGTGAGAAGATTAACCTCCAAGCTGGATGACGTTTGTAAAGACTATTAGTCTATTATATATAGGGCAGCTGATTGCTTATGACAGGTAGAAGGTTAACATTCTACCTGTAGTAACACATGCTGTATTGAGGGCAGGTGATGGTGCAACGGTATAGCATTTTAACTTGGGAGCCAAAGGCCCCAGATTCAAATCCCATCCCGGGAGCCAGGCATCAATGTTTGCAAAAGTTACCTTTCTGACACGATATTGATGGGATGCACGGTCTGTACTGGGACAATACCCTAATGCAGCTATCATCCTTGGTCTTGTCAGTACCAGCCAGTGCTCACAAGTTTACTGCAACATTCAGCGCTACGGACGTTGCGGATGTTGCGGATTTCCTCCTTGCCTAAACTGACAAGTGAGCTTAAGACAGTGAGAAGATTTTAACATACTACTGGTAGTAACAAATGGTCTATTGATCGAATAGTATTGTCTCTATGTGTGTGCATCAAACTTGTTATGGAATTAATCAATAGAAAAGCTATGTAAACTGGCAATTGTGACCATCAATATACATGAACGTCTGTCATTGATTCTGCTGTTTTCCAGGTGAAGACATCAAACACCCAACAAAGGGTCACGTGATAGCGCGGAAGCCGGACTACAAGATGGCGTATGTACAACTGGTAGGTTTACTCTATTTGACAACTTGGGTTCAAGTGGGGCTGATGTTGCCCAGTGCTTTGTGGCAGGCAGGTACAACAGACAACAGTCTGAAGATCCAGAGTTCAATTTCAATCTTGCACTTTCACCATTAACTTGTTATTATACCATAGTAACATAGAAATATAGAATCTGCCATGTTGGTAGGCATGACAATTTTCCGCATATCGGCAGAAATCCGCTGATGTAATTGTCATGGGGTTGATTTATTTGCATTGGACGTGGCTTGGGGGCTGCAACCCCCAGACCCCAGGCTTATTTCGCACTGAAATCAAAATTGTCTGTTGCCATGTCTGAACACGTGAGATGTGTGTAGGATGCCCGCAGATTCTATGTTTTAATGATGCCCTGTGGTGAAAAAGTGACTTCAGTCACTCGCTATGTAGAATGATGCAGAATTTACAACTTCAGTCACTCGCTATGTAGAATGATGCAGATTCTGTGTAGAGTGTATGATTGTTTTACCATTTCTGATGTCAATTTTCATGGGGGTGGGGCTGATTAAGAAATCAATCAATCGATCACTGATTCACAATTACATAAACATTTGATAAATCCAAACATCTATAGTCATGTTGGTAATACGAGGATGTTCTGGTGGTACAGGGTGAAGGTCACACGTTCATGTTCCCGGATATCTTCGGCAAGGAAAAGTCTGAGGATGAGAAGCAGACGGAGGAATACAAAACAAACAAAGCCACGCAGGAACTAGCAGACAGGAAGTACTGGGACAAGATGAGTCTGCCGCCCTGGTACAGATAGCTGCAACATCCACCGTCGTCATCATTGCCACCAGTAAAATGTGTCTGTGTGTACAGAACTATGAGATTGCCACATCAGCCATGGTCATCATCATTGCCACCAGTACAGTGGCCCCGTTCCTTTCACCGCAGTGCAGTGTTCGGAATACTCCAGACAGACAGTTTTTGTCAAAGAAATGACCCGCACACCGTCCAGAAACTGGGTGGTCTGTACTCACTAGTGAGGTGGTGCAGACTGCAGTGTTGAGTACAGTGACGTCACACTTCTAAGGGCACTCTTTGCTGCCATTGTGCTTGTGCGAGACGTGTGCGAGTCATTCCTTTCACTCAGTACAGTGATATCATGTATATGTCCAAGAACACTTTGCACAGGTGAAAGCAACGGCCCCAGTGTATGTATGTGTGTACAGAACTATGAGATTGCCACCACTATCGTCATCACTGAGGCTGCTAGCCAGTCCAGTGTGCGTGTGGTTGTACATCATAAAGACTTGTGTGTGTTGTAGTTGGCTGCCATTGTCATAATAAATGGAGGATATTTCATGTGTCTAGTGAAATATTATGTATCTCTTTGAAATGTGGGAAAGGAGATAGTTTTATGTTTATGAGTAGTGCAGCTTTTTATAGCCATTGATAATAATAATAATAATTTTTAAAAAAGAAAATAATAATGCATTTACTTTATGTCAAATTGTGTGAGTGTGTGTGTGCATGAGTGAATATGTGTGTGTGTACATGTGTGTGTGTGCACTCGTATGTGGTCTACAAATGACAATAAAAGCACACATAATCTGTACGAGTGGTTTACTTCTTTTAGAACTGTCAATCCTCAATCATGGTTGGTAATTATTAAGCTCACCTTGTTCCTTTTGGGAATAGATCTAAAATATTATATAGCAGTATTTGATAACTTTGGTACTCATATGTGAATTTCCATGTTGCTAATGTCACATGTGCGTGCACACGCACACACACACACACACACACACAACACACACACACAACACACACACACACACGTAAGACCGAGTCTTGTCATACACAGTTATGGCAATTGTCTGCGGAAATGCGCCGATTTATTTGTTCAGGGGTCGATTCCTTTCCCCTGGACATGGATTGGGGCCTACAGCCCTGGCTTGTTTTCCACTGAAAACAAAATTGTCTGTTGCCACGTCTGCATACGTCGATATAAGACTGGCAGCACCAAATGAATTGGTAGTTGTACGCGTGTCCAACACTTAAGACCCAATGAGAGTCGAGTTTCTCAATAATTATATTTCTATCATACATACATGTGGCATAACAGTAATGGTGGATACGTACTGGTAATCATAACATTTATTCCAAGGGACATAATCAGGGGCAAACAATTCAATTTTTTTCAAATGAAACACAAGACATGACATTTGGATGTTTGTTTATTGTCAACATTGCCACACAAATATAGCTGGTATCAGTTGTTCAGCATTTTAGTATATATTCCCTAACATGCATAAACAAATGTCATTGCATAAATAAGCAGTTTTATTTACATGAATGATGAAATAAACAATACAAGTTGATAAATTTCGATTGGCTTGTTATTTTGTCAGTTTTATGCGGAGTATATCGATGGAAGCTTAAAAGACAAAACTGTCCTGGGCTTCAATAATACAATGTAAATTACCTTTGGGGAAAAATACATAAAAACAGGCATTGGTATTGTTTCTGAAAAGTGTACTTAATGTTTTCACTTTCTGACGACACTACGATGAAATCAGACATTTATATGTATAAATATGTTGCAAACAACCCTTCATGGATACACATCCATTGGTATTGAACATTTTCTGACCAGGGCCCAATCCATTTAAAAGCTATCTTATCTTTACAATCGATAGTAAACCCATCGTCCGATCAGTGTCATGGTCAACATCCTCATCTTATTGTAGGTTTATTATCGATTGTAGATCTGTGAATTGGACTCTAGATTATAAAGTAGAAATACAATCTTTGCAGAAGAAATATTAAATCTCTTTTAATACACAAATTGACATTTATGATAGAAGAGTATCGTATTGTAAATATTACCATAACTTATCCATAACTTCTACACAACTTATATATAATAATTACATTTTCTTTTCTTTTGGCAAGCTATTATGCATAACATTTAATAAAAATGTGATAAAAAAGTAACACTCCTCGAATACAACTGATTAAACTGGCCAGTTATTTAAAGAGCGAAAACTGCCATCTGATTGTGAGTGTGATGTCTATTGAGTGTGATGACTATTGTCACTGAGTATAGTGAATGAACTCTGAAAGGCACTGCACAATAAAGTGTTATTTTAAACTCCAAATTAAACTTGAACTCTAAATATAAACATAACAGTAAAAAAAAGCATAACAAATGAAGGCAAAGAATATGTAATTAAAGTGTAGTTCATCTTGGAATAATAATCTTAGAATAAGTAATAACCATATAAAATCTTCTTTTAAACAAAAATAAATGTTATAATTCACATAAATATTTAATTTTTGCTCAACACTGGTGCAGGAATATTTCACCCATGCTTTGCGATTTATTACATTAATAAATTAATTTAATAACTGAATTCAATTAATCTCAAAGAGACACTTCATAATGTGTAAAAAAAAAAGAGAATTGTATTAAGAAAATATCAACTGATAAAAACTAAGTGCTTTTCTATGTTCATCAATTCACTCTTGTATAACTTGCCACTTTCCATTTTTTCAAGAAATAATACTGTGTCTATAAACGAATGTGATTGGATAAGAGTCAAACTGGTTGTCCAATCACAAAAATGTATCCCAGAACAATTCTGAAGGCCTCAAATAACCCAATTTGTAATAAATTTATGAAAGTCTGTATATTGCAGGACACTCCCACCAGAGTTGACTACAGCACGAACTCCATCATGTGTTTTTGTAAGCTAGCACACAGATTGCATGGTGAGGGTAATTCTGCATGTGGAGTTGAAACAGAATCGTAAAAGAACCTGTGACTTCTGATCAACATATCACACACTGACAATGAATGACATACTGTCACAGTACTTGGGTTGCAATATCTGTCCGATCCATAGAATATGTTGTTTATTACATTACAAGCATTTAGGTCGACCATGAAACTTGGAAAATTGACCTATGAAGGTCAACCAAATAGTTGTAAATACAATATGTATGTATGATGTAACTTCCTAACTCAAGTCAAGATGGACAATTGTGTAAAACTAACAACTTAAATAATATTAAAGAAGACAGCAAGGAAAAGAAAAAGAAATGTTTGCTCAAGAACGTGTTGACTGTGGCTTTAAAAAATTGTTAATCTTGAGGGCAAGAATTAACCATATATGGTTGTGGGACAGAGATCAATACGATATAAATATTTGGTACTACTTTCAGCTTTGACTTATAATAACACAAAACCAAATTAACTTACAGAGATTCTGTAACAAACTAGTTCTTCAGATATCTTTGGATTGCAATAGCTATCAGCTATTATTATGCTACACAGACATTAATGTGGGTTTTAAACACAGACCTTAAAAGTACAATGTCTGTCTGTCTATATACTTGGAAGACATCAATAAACAGACACAGAAAAAAATCAAAATCATGACACATTTAGTAAGATTATTTCTACGGGTTTTGAGCTGAATTCCGTTTTTAAATATATGCAGCGAATATCGCTGAAAACAATCCTTCAAACTTCTATCTACACAATGAGGATATGAATAAATAACATGAATTGTACAAATGTGAGTATATCATTATGTATATGAATGACGAGCACTAAAATATCACAATATCCATTACTCTAAAATATATGTTTTGATAGATTACAACCATGCTGAACACACATCTTCCTACATTTGAATAGCACCACACACCAAAGATGACAGAGTTATCTCCACATACACACATACATGCATCACCATCTTCCAATAGTCCTAAATAGGCTTGCTTATCACATCATCAGTGATCATGCATGTATCAAGTGTAGTTGTCTACCTTGTCTAGAAAATAGTAGATTTATTGAGAGTTTGTGTATTACAATTACGTATCATTTAATATTAAATGTTAGAGTTAATATTACTATGTCCTGAATTCATATTTATAGGTACATGAATACATCGTGCCTCTGTTCTGCGGAACGATCATAGCACTCTATGTTAATGTATAGGAACTATGACTCTTGTAGGACTATCATCATTCTGTGGGATGGTATCCAGATGTTATATTATTATTATTGTTTAAATTGGGGTTTAGGGCCACTTTCAAAATTCTTTCACTTAGATCACGGCTTGTCA
Organism: Lepetodrilus schrolli; assembly: GCA_032361225.1. NCBI lineage: Eukaryota > Metazoa > Mollusca > Gastropoda > Lepetellida > Lepetodrilidae > Lepetodrilus > Lepetodrilus schrolli. The sequence continues at coordinate 8,255 of JAUTBT010021062.1, forward strand.
GTTTAGGGCAGGAGGAAACCTGCAACATCCGTAGCATTGATTGTTGCAGTAAACCTGCGAGCAACGGCTGGTACTGACAGACCAAGTATGATAACTGTATTGCCACTTTAACTGTATTGCCAAGTTAATGGGGACATACGAGTAAACCTAGCAAAAAGTTTTATTTTGTTCGTTAAAAATAATCAAAAACACACCAACAAATGTATGAATAGTTTTTTTTTATCATATATTTGCTGCATGTACATCTGTATCAAATTTGTAATTATAGCATTTATATCCAGCAATAGTTTGATGGTTTTTGTGACAATTGGTGGGATAATTACTTCAGCAAGTGTGCTACAAATTGAAATAAAGCATACATATAGTGTAGGTAGTAATGATAATGTAGCCATTGTGCTGGTGATATCACAGAATCATTACTGGCACTGTCTAGGGTTTTGGAAACCATGTTCAATTCAAATTGTGAACCCTTACGTGATAGTTCAAGGTCACAACAGTCGCACATAAGTGTAATGTATCAATACAGGAGTAAAGTACTCGCCCAAGCATACACACACACAAACACACACACACACACACACACACACACACACCACCGATAGTAAAATTCTTAGTGGGTACCTCCGATCTTCATTTCAAATATCAATTATAAATTTAAATATCCCTATTTTCTAAATCTAAAGCTTCTATATCGATTAAGTACTAGGATTCTGGGGGTGATGGGGGAGGGGTAGGGGGTGATGGGAAGGGGTGGGGGTTAGGATGGTGAGGTGGGTGAATGAAAGCCAATTTATAAACTGGAACATTGAACAGTTCAATTATGAACTCGTACCATCATTAATAGTTATATCCAAGAATGTTCAACTTTTCAACACTGAGTTGACTTCATGTAGGATGATGCTGATCCGTGTTCATCTCAAAATATGGCGATCGAGGTGGCAAATGTTCTACAGACTTCTACAGAATAACTCCTCTAGTCCAGATTAGTACCAGTTAATTAGTATTTAATTAGGTCTTTTCCCTGAGAAAGAAGAAATTAAGTTAATACAGCCTTTATATGACTATTTCTACATTACTTAGTTTCATTTCCTCACACAGTCCATTTTTACAATAACGAGTTAAGCGAGTTTGTACAACATTTGATGACTTCATTCTTGCTAATGTCACTTCTCTACACTGATGGCAATGAGAGATGCCCAATAGAGCAGCGACTGTGATAAAACCAGCTGGGAGAGGGTTAAACTAAACTTGCCGATGATGACACAGTTGATGCATTGTTCACGTTGGATGCAAACAGGGATGATCTGCAGTTTAAATATGGAAACGGTTCCAAATAAATAGGAATAACTACAGTTCACGTATTTGCTCAGCTGGCTCAGTACATTGGGGATGTTACAGTGACTGTTACGTTGAATTCAGGAAACTCAGAGCTTAGTCCCCGTCAATTGCTGTCACTTGAACTCTCATGATTGGCAGCATCGCGATTACCTCCCCTGTTTCCTGAAATGTACATGGATAATAAATGTGAAATAGAAATGTCTGAGGATGAAATGTATATCTAGTAGATTATAAATAAAATTTCAAAATTTCAAATCGACACACGCAGCATGAAGATGATGATGTCTATATGCACTGACTTACCACCTGCTCTGATCTGGTTGAGAGACGCCAACACTCGCAGCATGAAGGCGGCGGGGACTGTGATGGTGTCTCGTGTCTCCTCCAGCATGATCTCGTTGCGCCTCTGAATCTACAGGAAGTCGTAACATTACAGTTCTTATTGTAATTCGATACCAAACCAGACATAAATTGTGATATTCTCTTGGGATTGTATAAAATGGTTGCAGAACAAATCCATACTAAATGGATATGGTTATGAAAAGAAATACAGCAATTGTATTTTATAGTGCTGGTACGATTCACACATAAATGATATGTTGATTGCTAATTCCATTAAATAGATAATTTAAAATATGCATCTATTCTTGAAAACCTGATATTTATTCTTGAAATTAGTTATAAACATTGATACTGTTTCCTGTGTCTACTGCACCCACCCATGTAGAATGTTAATAATGTAACTGACTGACACTTGTTCGAAATCTACAATTGTTGATAATACCTTTAGATACATGTGTACAACTGCATATACGATTATAATTGGTTTTCCATTGATTGTCACCAACTGATAATAATTGATTTTCCATTGATTGTAAGCTACTGATTATAATTGATTTTCCATCGATTGTAACCTACTGATTATAATTGATTTTCCACTGATTGTAACCTACTGATTATAATTGATTTTCTATTGATTGTCACCAACTGATAATAATTGACTTTCCATTGATTGTAACCAACTGATAATAATTGATTTCCATCGATTGTAACCTACTGATTATAATTGATTTTCTATTGATTGTAACCTACTGATTATAATTGATTTTCCATCGATTGCAACCTACTGATTATAATTGATTTTCTATTGATTGTCACCAACTGATAATAATTGACTTTCCATTGATTGTAACCACTGATTATCGATCACTATTTGTAGATCACTATTTGTAGATCACTATTTGTAGATCACTAGATCACTGACCTCATGAGCTTTTTCTTCATTAAAGACTGGCTCAGTTTCTAGTGGCGCCCACACCTTCACGTCGTAGTCGATACCACTTGATGCTAGAACTACACAGAAAGACGACAGTTATGGTCTAATAATGTACTATGACGAAACGACAAAGAGATCTGTTGTTGTCCTTCATTACACTACCTTAAGTGACAACCACAGGTGGCATAAAGACTGGTGATTTTAATTTATTCATCACGGAAAATGATAAATAAGCTTGCATTTGTTGCAAGAAAGAATTTTAAAGAAACTATTTAAAAATAAATAAATAAATAAATAATTTTTTACTAAAATTAAAAATAATAAACCAACAAGCAAACAAACATTGAATGAATGAATTAGTGCTTTACACAGCGGGAATATTTCACCCATACATGACAACAGCAAACAAGCAAACAAATAAATAAATAAATGAATAATAAATACATAACAATAAAACAAGTCATCACTGGAAGTTTTCATTTCATCAATTAATCAATCTAAAATGCCATCTTTGAAAGCAGGATCAGGAAGAGTTGAGCCACTTGGACGCGGAGATTGTAGAGATGATACAAACTGTGGGCACGTACTGGGATCAAATGGGTGTGGCTGTAGACAGTTGACGACATGTCGGTCTGCCTCCAACAACATGACAAGTCCTGCGCTGTGTCGGTCCCACACGAAGATGTGTCCACAATCCGAGCCACTCATCACAAAGTCCTCGCCCCAGAAGTTGGCTTCCTTGATCTGGTCAAAACAATATTGTACATGCACTAAAAATGTTCTTGTTAATCTATTTCTTATTCAAATACTAATACATTATTGTTGAATGAATGAATTAATCACGAAGCCAAACCCCCTTGAAATACCATCAAGCTTTACAACATACCAGGCATACAAATATACTCGACAAAATTAATTAAGGGCCAGTAGTCTTATTTGTCATATACATTTAGCTGTATATTTCCAAATGTCTATTAGACTTTACGTAAGCTTCAAGAACTTGCAGATGCATTGGAAGAAGAAAGGCACCAGATTCATCAAGCAGAGTTCTGAAAATTGGTAGCAAGCTTCCCCACAAACTATCTGTTGGTGTTTAATTAATGTTGTCAAGTATAGATTATCCAAAACATTAATGCCACACACGTCAACTCCCCATATTATTTATACCTGAATACAAAACTACCACCATGTTATGTTTGTTTTTAAGATATATTTGCCAGACATTTCTGTAGCTGTATTCTGATTGGCTGATGGGTACTGTCACTATTTGGGAGATCTGAATGACAGCTTGTGACAGAAAAGCAACGTGTCGACGTACCATGGTTCTAGCATTCCTGTGTCCACAAAACTTGATCTTACTCTTGGGCTGAAAGACGTGCTTCATCTCTTGTTGTTCCTTCTCTTCCTGACGTTTACGATACGCCGTCTGGAGGCGCAGGGCCGCAAAGTGCCGCTCATCGTCGTCTCTGAAACATTCCACGCTTAACTGAAACATTCGACGCTTAACTGAAACATACAGGTTTCACAACACGCTCATCATTGCCCTCACAATCCGGCCATAAATGATGTCACACGACCTAGCGATCCTGGGATTTGAACCCAGGTTGCTGGATTGCAAGTCCAATGCTCTAATGAATAAGCCAAAGGGGTAACCCCTCTGGCTGAGAACAGGAGCATCTTATATCTCATCCTGCTATAATTATAAAGTCGAAGAAGACAAGTCACAAAGAAGTCTATATTGCATCAGTCTGTGTTAAATTGTGGATACTCTCAAAACACCAGTCCACTGTAGAGTGGTTAAAGTGAGCTGGTGCCACTTAAATGGTTAACAGTCCCACAAAACATTACAGTTGACTTGCTACAGTGGGACGTTACATAAATGATCTCAAACTGTCCTACAGGACACTAATAAGGACTTGCTACAGTGGACGTTACATGACCGACACCCTGGTGTTACAGTTGGCCATCATGGAAATGATCTAGAACAGTTCTCTGAGATGTCACAGCGGACTGATTACAGTGGTGTCTTATAAAAACAATCTCTGTCCACAGGATACAATCTCTAGCTGTCCACAGGATACCATGAAGAATTCATTACAGAGGGGATTCCACAGTTACCTGAGCAGACGTGTGCGGTTTCTCCGGGGGAATGGTGGCTGACTGACGTCTTCCTCCTCCTCACTACTGCTGTCCAGGTGGAGCCAGTCATCCTCCCGCGACCCCACACGGGTCTGACCTTGACCTGCCGATGACCCACCACGACCCACTGCAGGACAGTCATGCATAAGGTCAGTCACTTGAGTCAATTAAGAAATGACATCAGAATTGACTTGCGTTATGGCCTCATGAAGGCAAGTGGGTTCACATGAGCAAATTCCATATTGCTCGAAACGCTTTATGGAAAATGCGCTCACCTGAATCCACGTGCCTTCATGAGGCCATAACGCAAGTCAATTCTGATGTCATTCTTTATATAAACAATCAAAAGTAACAAAACACAAAGTTTCATTACCAAATTCTATCATATGCAAAGAATTATCTTCATAGAAGGTAACTATGACAACATGTAGATTGAGTAACACGATACAAAATTACAATGTTCTCATTTGCTTAATTAGTAGAAGTTACAGCTGAAAAATTTGGAATGTGACAGGAAGTCAGTGTTGGAAAGTGCCTTTGACTACGCCATAGTGTTGTTATTTATTGTGAGTGAGCTTCACGAGATTGTGTGAACAATCAGCAGACTACTACTATTACTAACAAACAATGCTACACACCCAATTCAGAATGATGCCGACCTCCAATAATCTTCTATTACCAACCACTGCCTACAATACAAGCCTACCTGTAGGCTGTCTGGCTGTGGACTCCAGCCTATCCTCACTGCTCTCGGACTCTGTGTACGTGACCATCTCCTCACTTCCTCCTCCTCCTTCCTCCAAATGTCCACTGCTCTCTTCCTTGTCCACACAGTCTGTCCTGCCCCCAGAGTCCGCCGAGTCTGTCCTACCCCCGGAGTCCGCCGAGTCTGTCCTGCCCCCAGAGTCCGCCCTGCTCGAGGCACAAGCACCTGCTGGAGAAGGTCCTGAAGACTCTCCCCGAGCGGCATCAGTCTGCTGTCTGGACTGACTCTGCTGCTGTGAGGAAGACGACGACCCACTCTTCTGTTTGGACGCTTCAGAAGAACTGGCAGTCTTCTGGCTCTGCCTCTCCATGGATCTTCTGTCCAGTTCTGGCAGCATCGACTGGGTGTTTGAGATTCCGTCTCCGCTGTCAATATCTGACCCCTCAGACATGATGGGTCTAGAAGATGAGTCCAGCTCCATTGCTTTGACTTGTTTGTCTAGAGAACTAGATTCGTCGTGATCCACGCTGGAGTCTGATACAGCAGAGCCAATATGAGGAGTGGAGTCCAGAAGTGTGGCATCAATGGACTCTTGAGATGTGTCGCCTCCAGATTCTCCGCTCGAGTTGTCTCTGTCTGTCTGCCGAGTTATCGCGGTCTCCCCCGTGCTCAGCCGGTCGAACGGAGCGAATCCCACGTGAATGGTACTGCTGGCCAGCCCCTGACTAGAATACTGAAGGCTTATGACAGGCTCTAACACTGTCTGGACGGATGGATTAGCCATGGAGCTGTGAACACTGTCTAATGACTGGCTGGGACCTGAAAGACTGGATATTGCACTGACAGACTGCTGACTGACTGGGGTCTGCAAATCTGAAGCAAGGCTACTTGTCCTACTACTAACACAGTCTGATGCTACATGGGTGGCTTCATAGTTGGCTGGAGAAGTTTCCGGTTCTTGTACTGAGGACCGGACATCGGACACACTCGTGTTCTGTGTGTCGGAGGAGTTTGTCTCCATACTGGAAGGATCACATCTGGCTACTGGAGTCACTGGTTCCTCTTCCTCTTCATCACCATCTCTGACGTCCAAAACAGCCTCGTTCGTGGAAGATAGAATCATGGGGTCTGGATCGGAGCTTCTGTGTGATCTCTCTGGGTCCACACCGCTGGAAGATCCGGACCGGACAGAGGAGGACAGCGTGTCCGTGACTGAGGAGGACCTCTCGCTGGGAGTGGACATGGGCTCGTCCGTGCTGGAGCTGGAGTAGGCACTGGCTGTGCTGGACTCTTCCACGCTGCTCAGGTGTTTGGGTCTGGCCTTGGCACAACTTCCTGCACTGTCGGCTGAGGCTTTGTGGGCCTTCTCCTCCCCAGTCTCCCCTCCAGCGTCCTCTGACATGGAACTGGACATCACACTGGTGGTGCTGTCCTCCATTACAGAGGCAGCCACACTGGGTTCACTTTCCTTGCTGTTCTTTCCTTGTTCTGTACCTGTCTGAGAGGAATTTGTGGCTCCAAGCGGCTCAGAAGAACTCGGATCTTGTGATTCCTGACTGATGACATCCTGTGACCTTGACCCTTCTGGTTGAACCTGACCATCTGCTTGTTGACCGTGACCTTGAACTGCCTCAGGGTTTTCATCCATTTGATCATCATCACTGCTTCTCAGCGTTCCGTCCAACCATCTGGTCAGCATTTCTGACATCCTTTGCATTAGTGTTGCATGTGGACTTTGTCGACCTATGGAAGACAAGCATATAATTACTGCAGATTCAATTCAGTGAGAACTTATTAATATTGTACTTGACTTTTATACTATTATCAAGTAATACACGAAACACTTGACTCGTTGAGTAGAACGAAATAACGAGATGCCATGGTACAAAATTTGCCCGCTTGAAAACTACAAACACTGATTTACCTGTCGTTGGGCAGTTGTGATCAGTTGATTGATTCAGTAATTGTACATATAGTTAATGATAGTCACAGCGCTGGCTAAATTTTTAACATTTGAATGTTTTCAGATGTGCAGCTGTATTTTAATCTCAACCAAGGAGAGACAAATTGATATCCAATTACCTCCCCTTAGACCACACTTGTCACTTCATTAATATGAAAAACTCAGGGTATAATAAATAAAGCTGGAAAATTATGGAAGACATTTTTCTAGGTTAAGTTTGGTAGGAAAAAATAATTAATTGAGGTAAAGATGAAGGCACTTGATAAATTTTCCATTTCTGCAGATTGGTAAGATGACTACGTCAGAGGACAAATTGAGATAACACGAGATAATTGTGTTCACCCCTACCTGTTTCGTCTTGCATCCTCTCTCGCTCTGGCCGAGCATTGGGGCCAGTGTCAGACCAATCTCCGCGCAGTCGCAGCCGTTTGATTGGTGGCTGACGGCTGGTGTTGTCGCTGGACGCGGAATCAGAGTGACCGCCCGATGCTGAGGGATCATGCTGAATAAAAACAGTTCGTAATATTGTCCAAATTTACATATTTACAAAATGATCAGATATGATATTAACATGGAATTATAAAAACAGATCCAAACAGATTACTAACTTTCTTGATAACATTTTGGTAAAATATTGACAAGTAATATGAATAAAAGAGATGTAAATTACATCTAAATGCCATTTAGCAAATACTATTTCTATTCAGGAATTCCGATAAGCTGCAAATTTAAAAGAATTCATCTTCTTTTATTGTTTAATAATACTGTATTCACCTGAGCAGATGGTATTCTAGTCAGCTCTTTTCTTCTTTCATCCTGTTGGAAAATCAAACTCCATTATCCATTAATAAATACATATTTTGATCAAGAATCACAATGTCAAACATTAAAGTTGCACGTAATACAGAAAACTGCTGTGTAATCAGTCAACTCATTCATCTGGGTCCTGTTCCACAAAACAATCATTTATCCAAACTATGCGATAATTACAGTGATTTGATTGGTCGAGTGGTGTTCTGATAAAAGTCATAGACCCTGGATTGGCCGTAACTATAAGTTATAACTTCATAAATGATTGTGACATCATTGCAGCCACACTTGACTTGTACATTAGAAAGACATTTCGGCATGAATGTTCGTAAATTCGCTTTCTTAAAAATATAGATCGATTAGGATTTGGGATAAATTCATTACCAGCGTGATTTCCAGGGCAATGGGGGTTTTACAAGATGACATTCTCGTACACCTTCAGTCTTGGGGTATATGCGATATTTCAGCTGTTAAAACCTGTACACCCCGGAAATCATACTGGTAACAAATAGTATATTGAGTAATGACTCGCAACTCTGTGATCTTTCTGTGGAACAAGATCCAGCAGTAAGTTTGAGCTGCAGCGGCCAGTGGACTCACTTGAGTGTTGAACAGGTAGATGTTCTCGGAGGAGTAGCTGACGAGGACATCGTGGCCCACGGGGCTGTAGTTGAGTGACGTGATGCGGTACGCCTTGTGTTCCAGTGGCGCCATGAAGCGGCATATCATTCCAGTTATACCGCGTCCTGAGTAGTTTCCTGTCACGCACACCAATATACATTGTTATTGATTGTTCTATAGTAGTCTATATACCAAAAGTCATGGTTAAATTCAGTTTAATACAAAATAATTATTTTCTCAGGATTCATGGATTTCTATATATTCTAATATTCTTTGAATATTTTGGTGGAGAATCTGTTGCCACAGTGAGGAGAAAGATGAACGCATACCATTGGCTAAAATTGATATTGCAGTCACATGGTTTACTTAAAAGAATTACCTGAAGCTTTAGTTCCCATCATTCTTCTGTCAAACACTCGCACTGAGCTGTCCGAGCATGCCACGGCTAAATGGTATGGGGTCATGGGGTCAACTGCAAGGGAGGTAACTGCCTGCTTACAGTTGATCAGGATATCCTTTAAAAGAAGAAAATAAAAACATAAAACTTTACAAGAATTTATTCACTGCAAATGACACTTAATCATAACTGAATTGCTTTTATGCTTTAGGTCAATGGAAATGTTTCATCCACTAATCATGAGCCAGGAGCCTTTGTGGACAAATTTAGTGTTAAATGATTTTAACAATGAAGAGTTTCTAAAACGTCTACAGGATCCAGGTGCTCTTCAAGAACTTGCACACACATTGGAAGAAGAATGGCACCAATTTCTTAAAAAAAGATTTCCGAAAATTGGCAGAAAGCGTCCCAACAAATATCTGCTCGCCAGTAATTAATTTTGTTAAGAATATTTTTGTATTACTATTAATTTGTAAGACTGTGGACCAATACAGCTGGTGAGATGAAGTATTAGAAATGTACATTATTAAAAAAAATTGAATTGGGGTTTAGAGCCGCTTTTAAGATTCTTTCACTTATATCACATATAATAGCGCTGAATATTGCAGTAAACCTGCGAGCACCGGCTGGTACTAACAGACCAAGGATGATATCACTGCATTGCCACTCTACAGACAGCGCATCCAATCAATATCGTATCAGAAAGATAACATTGATGCCGGGCACATATTTGAACTCAGGACCTTTGGCTCTGATGTCCAACATTCTACCATTGTGTTACCACCTGCCCCACGTACATCTTTACAGTTTTCTTTGCTGCAGCTAGTCTTGGTTCGGAGGTCAAACCACCGAACTGTGCCATCCTCCCCACATGTCAGAAATGTAGCGGCCTCATTAGGAACGACCATCACCTGAATACGAACACACCAATCAGACACAATTTTAGTTTTAAAATAAACATGGTAACTAAATAGATAAATACATTTTAAAATATAATATACTAGTAAATACATACACTCTATATAAATAAATTAAAATAAAATAAACACATAAATTGAAATAAATGAGTAAATAAATGAGTAAATAAATAAATAAATAAATTAGTAAATAAATTAGTAAATAAATAAATAAGTAGATAAATAAATAAACACATAAATAAACACATAAATAAATTAGGAAATAAATAAATAAACAAATAAATTTGTAAATAAATACCTTAGTAAATAATTAGTAAATAAATATATAAATAAATAAATGAATATATAAATAAACAAACAAATAAAATAGACAAACACACAAATACAATAAATAAATATATAAATAAAAAACTAAACAAACAAACAACCAAACACAGACAAACAAATATACAAACAAATAAAAAATACAAATACAATAAAATTGTAAACATAAACCAGTGCTTAATAATATGACTAATTACGCAGATTATTTATTCTCTTAATAATCATTTTACAGATTTCTCTTCACAACTTGCTGGAGTCTCGGATGTGGAATCACAGAGTACCTCATACGTTGTTCCATTGTGACAGTCAAAGCGGTTCTTGCCATACATGTCCTCTCTGTCAATCTCGGTGAAGAAAATCCTGCCAACTCCTGAGCATGACACAACCTGTCCAGGAAATGGGAAACATTGTGTCAGTGGAATGTTCTAACACTCCACATTCTTTATATCAAGTCTGCTCATCTGGGAAACTTTTCATACATTTACTGTTAATTTTAGATTGATCATCGAAAATGTAGCTGTAGGGATGGGTTAGATTTCTGTTTGTTTGAATTTGGGTTTAGAACCACTTTCAAAATTGTTTTTCTCAGCAGCTTAGAAGTTTACAGCAATCAAAGTCTGAAAGATGTTTTGTTCTGAAACCTGCAAGCATCACTGTGTATGAACGAACCAAGGATGTGTCGGTTTTTCTAGAAAACAAGGCTTTGTTTAAATAGTTAAATTTACCTATTTGGTCTAAAAAAATAGAAATGTCATTACAGTGTACGCTGGTATACTCACATGTCGATCTCTGGAGTTGGGCAGGAATTTCGCGCTGAATATGTTGGATCTGTGGCCTGACTGTATTGACACAACCGTCTGAAGAGAAATGATTTAATTTACAAGTCAATAACACAATGAGAAATATTCTGTACATTGATCAGTGATGCATGCTCACCATTCTCAAATGACAATTAAACAATGAAACACGTAGCAGTTAGAAAAACATGGGCCACTTTAAAAATTAATTTAATTTTTTTTCTCATTCGAGATAAATATGTTGCCGAATATTCATCAGACCAGACATTCTCTTGACAGACTGTTCAATGAGGCTGCAGTTAAAAAATAATTTGTTTCTCACCCTCTGGGTAAAGGGGTTGGTGATGACAAGATGTTGGTCATCTGAGCCAGACAAAATATACTGCCCCTGGTCATTCCAGCATATTGTGTTCACCTGCAAATATTGATAATCATCATGAAAATAATAATAATAATAATAATAATAATGTGAACATTTATATTGCGCCAAATCCACACTCGAAGCTCATAGCGCTACATTATTACCCCGGTCAATGGATCTGTGTATACTCAATTTCCTTCTCAACTCCCTGGGGAGTATACAACCCAAGCTGCCGATCAAGGCGCTACAAGGTTATCATTCATATGCCCATCTCATCCTTCCGGCTACCCATTCTCTGCTGGGTGAACAGAGGCATTATTGAACTAAGCCACTTGCCTATGGTGACACAAGTTTTTCAGCCTGTGATTCAGTGTGGGGCAGAAATGAATCCTAGATACGATCAGGTTCTCGGGCACACATCCAAGAACCAGCCGAGCTAGAACGTGCTTCACTTTAACCTGAGCGGTCACAGGACCATGTGCCACCACAAAATAATAATAATAATAATAATGAATGAATGAATGAATGAATATTTCACCCATATGTGACGAAATAATAATAATAATAATAGTTGCAGTGGGAATCTTTCTCAATACATGATGAGAATAATGTCATAGGTAAACTTTGAGTTATATATTTTGTTAATAAATATAAGTACATTAATATTATTATTATTATAATTGTAATTATTATTATTCATATTAATATTACACAGGAGGTGTAACAGTGAATGTTGACTTACACAGCCACTGTGGACCTCCAACCTCTTGTCCAACCTCAGCCTCTGAATAAAGTCTCGACTTCCTATGAACAGAACAAATTTACAGAGATCAACAGCAATACTCTCAACATGAAATGATAATGTACCAGGTTTGCCATCTAATGTAATAGCTTCAATTGTATGAACACAGTATCGCAGATAACCAAGGTAACTAGTGTAATATCATGTGTGTGGGTGTGATACCCTTATGATATTGTCCCAGGGATGTACTCAGAGAGAACAGAGATATCTAGTACATAGTATACAGATTTATTGACATGAGTCAAAATAAAAACTTCACACCTTTTAATATGAAATAAAAATATGACTTGTTAAATTAGACAGTTGTCAGGTAT
>JAUTBT010021073.1:0-21018 GCA_032361225.1 Lepetodrilus schrolli
AGTTAAAAGATTTCTTCAATTAAATATGCAAACATATTTATTAATATTTACACATTTACTTGGAACTATATTTTGTCCATGTGCGTTTAACCCAGTTCTCAAGATATGTGCCTATATATAGTGTTTGTGACTGAAAATCGATATTACAATAGTTTCTACAGTTATACGATAAATAGAATCTCACATTCGTGTTCATATATAACTTTCACATTGAAATCTTCCTTTTTATTCCTTGTAAATAAACTGTTCTGTCTGTCTGTCTGTCTGTGTCTGTCTGTCTGAACATGAACATGACGGAAAGCGCTGTCAACTTCCATTCGTCAGAAGCCGGGAAACTGATCATGGTCAAAGTTAGATACGACCTTGTTGTTTCAGCTGATTGTTTAAAACGAACTGTTGTTTTAACTGATGCGATTCAACGCTATCCAACTTAACCACTCACCGTGTTTTACAGTAATAAGTTTTAACTATCCGGTGTCTTTCCGTTATTACTTATCTGTATCATGTTCTATAGTTTAAATAAATAATTGTGTATCAAAGAATGCACACTTTGAATACCCAAGATCTAGTCATTATATGACATTTTAATGAGAAAAGTAATGTACCATGGCGTCTTACCGCGAGCGCCACCCGACATGTGAAAACAATTAAACAGACCTAGAACACCGCGAGAGTGCCCAGCATAATTCTTTCACGTAGTTCCTTATTTTCTTAGTAGAGTACCCTGATGTTACCTAGGTGTTTGTAGTGAGTACCGATTCGTTAATACAATGTAAGAGAAGCCTGTTCCGTGGTAGCTTGGAGAAGTTGCGCGATGCTATGACAATTCAATGTGATAACTAAAATCTAGAAAGTTAGTAGATACTTACTTAATATGCTGCGATTTTAATATACAATAATCATTTACCATAAGAGATAACGTTGTATTTTTAGACCACAGGACCATAGAACATGTTACAAGTCAGTATGTAGAATTCATTAGATTAACAAAATTTGTATATGATGGAGTAGAATAATATGTATAAGGTATAATTGAGTGGGTTTTTTAAAATCTGTAAATGACAAACATTCAAATATAAAATGGAATTCATTTTCAACATATTGATAACCGTATTTGCTACAATAGCGACACATATGATATTCTTTACCCATCTGTTTATAATTGAATTATAAAAGCTACACCTATTTTTTTGCTAATGATTGTGTAAACATAGAGCGACTATTGCTTTTTAAATATAATTGAACATTTAACAGATTTATATAATCTAAAATCTGAAGAAATTCTTGATTACCAATTCTGATTATCATTATCCGTAATATGTTGTTTAAATTGGCATATACATAATTTGCTCATTTGCGTGAGCACCCTTGGAGCGTTTTCAATGTTATAATAAAAAATTTTTACAGTTTCAATAAATATTGATGCTTTAGAGCAATTTGTATTTGTTGTCATTTCTTATTTTTCATCTCCTGTACCATATGTACAATGCATTTAACTGTATGCTTAGACACGATGACCATTATAAAAAAAAACATGCCCAATATAGGGCCCCCTCCCCTACATTGCACTCAATAATGGTTTAACCAACTCAGCTCCAAAACAGTTCTTAGCATCATTGACGCATTGATAACACCAATTATTTTTCCAAGAAAGTTATCAGCAAATTGTTAAAAGTAATATCCTTTATGAAAATATCCTTTTACCTTCAGTTACCTTTACAAGAGCAGTGGAGTTCTGATGATCATAAGGGGAAAAGTAGGTCTAACATCTAGTTTTGGTTTCAGGTCATATTAGCAACTAGATCGTCTTCTCAAGACAGAGCTTTGACTACCAGGAAGACATGAGACAGTAGCAGCACCATGAGACGGCGGCAGGATGCTTTATCTTATCCTTCTATTGCGTTTAGTTTTTCTAAACTCAATGGAACAGTCAAGATATGCGGCTGCCAATCACGTGTCGTGTGGGGATCACGTGACCACAGGCGCGGACGTGACAGAAGTCAGCTTGGCCAGGATGGTTGTCTCCCATTCGCTGATGCAATCGAAAGTAGAGCTCCTACCCAACTTCCGTTACGATGGTAAGATGAATGTGTTGTTTACTAAATATTCTTCAAAATTGTAAATGGAATATATAGTTTAATAGTGTCCACCCGTTTGAACAGATTCCGTGTTCTACATTAGAACGCATACAATATAGCATACACAATAAAAGAAATATAGGTCTATATGCAATCTCAATATAACATGCTTTAAAGAGGCAAGATCATACTTGCATAGGGAATAATGGTTACGATCGGGGTTATTGCAAATTCTGAAAGAACAATCTTTCCCCGACATGTGAATTCAGATCTTTTAGTCATCGAAAAATATATGTATTTCCTATCCAAAGACACCTATCCCCCAAAAGGGCGGCCGCGCCGGTAGTTGTGACATCACAGGTTTCTGTGTACAAGATGTTGATCCGTTACAGAGAATAATATTGACAGCAGTGCTTTTCTTTCTCGGTGTTTGATGTGAGCTGTTGTCATTGATCTCTTGATTGACATGTGCATGATGAAATATACGACACAACTCCGAGTATGGGTGTTATCTGTGATAGGACAGTATACAGGGCATAAAAGGTTCCATAAAATAGACCCGACACAGACATATGCTGGACTGCCTAGGACTCGAGTGCATAGTGGTCTTCTCTGAGGTCCGCGTCGAATAGTCTATAGAACAGAGCACTGTTGGGAAATACCTCATTTGCGTTGGCGAGTAATGCAAGTGGAGCTAAAGCGCATTATTCTACACGTTTGACATTGTGCTCAAAGCACTACCATATAATACAGATTTAACATGACGAATGTATGAAAATGTATGAAAAATGACGTTTGATGTTTTATTATCGTACCAATCAACACTTCATGAATCATGTTTCACTAAACAAATGATTTATAAAATTGATGAATATCGATCGACTGTTGAGATAATTGACATATGATATAAGAATTAATGAAGAAATGAATGCTGAGTCATGCATCTAATAAAGTATAAGGGCGTTATCATTATATTACGCGATAAATGAATAAATGAAAAAAATATGCTATCTTATATTCGCCTCTCGTTGCAATATAATTGATTCCGTGCTTTCCGTGTTACCAATAAATGTAATATTAAGACGACTATGTAAATCATTGACTCTGCACTGACATTTTAGTACTACAATGCGATCTGTGACATTTGGCGTGGTTTCAAAGTGTATCACAACAGAAGGCTAATCTAACCATATTTACCGGAGAGATTGGCCTAAATAAAGTCGTTGCTATGGATACTCTTGGGTAATATGATCATGTAAAGTCATTCGTTTCGTTTATCAAGAATAATGTTGAGAGAGACATGTTTGTCTGTCGCTAATAAATATCATAACCCCAACGTTATGTAGACAAAGGCGATTAGGGACATGCATTATGCTAGAGCTTAGAATGTCAGAGCGAACAAAACTAAAATCCGAACATAGTTATCATGTTACTAATGTGTTGTGTTTCTGTTTCAATTATTGTTTTTAACATCTGATAGACATAGGCTTAACACTGTTGATAGGTGATACTATATAATCTGTTATGTAAGATTTGGTTTATATTCTCATGTTTAAAAGCACGAGATAAGTATTGAGTTACGTCGTAATGTGTGTAAATGCACTGCAGAGTATTGTACTAGGATATGAATGATTAACTATTTGAAAGATGTAAAGAAGTGTGGTCATTAACGTTTCCAATTCCATTCCGGGTTAAAAGTTGCTTCTTGAAATAGGAATTGAAATAAAATGAAATACAACACGACTTCTGGCATTGAGAATTTTTTTTCTAGTTCTTTATGTTATTAGTTGAACATCTCGATTTACTCCATTGCGGAAATATTTTTAGTATTACTGCGCGCGATTGTTTCCGTAAGATTTCATTCTGGGATGAAGTGGCTGCACAACTCGACATTTATTTATTTTTCCTACAGCTGCATGACATAATTTGTGTGCGCCCAGTAACGATGTAAAACGACTACCCATGTTTTTTTATAATTGGAGTATAGAGCCGCTTTCAAAATTGTTTTATTCATGTCTTGTCAGTTTAGGGAAGGAGGAACCCCCAACACTAGTAGGCCTGGATATTGCAGTAAATCTGCGAGCACCAGTTGGTACTGACAGACCAATGATGATAACTGCATTGCCACGGTACAGACAGCGCGTCATGATCGTGTCAGAAAGGTAACTTTGGCGAACATTGATGCCGGGCTGCCGGGACGGGATTTGAACCGTCGGCCTTTGGCTCAGCGAAGTCAAAACGTTATGCCAATGAACTACCACCAGCGCCATATCATGTGATGTGAAGTAGACGGATATAGTCTCAAATACATGCGATATAGCCTAGTCGGTACTTCTTCAAAGTGTTACAAATAGCATCCATTATTATTCAAATTATATCTGAGTTGGTTTCCGCTATTCTTCATATAATCTAAAATCAGATCTGGTTTCGCTCCTTAAACATTTTGACATTCTTTTGCTGCAACAGCGATGTCCAAATATCCGAGCGTCAGTTTCGGATCTGATTTTAATGAGATTTTAATTGCTTTTCTTATGTTGTTAGAATTTAGCAGCAACGAAGCAAAATGTTATATTATTTAAATGGTGACTGTATCACACTCAAACTTAACACGATCCTTGTTTATCTTTCGTATTCGTAATATTCAGTTTTCTTTTGTTTTCTTTAAGTTCGGGTAATATCTGAAGACGAGGAGAGCTTGTCTATATTAGGATTCTCCATGTCGGCCGTTCCTGTCTCCAGTAACGACACGGTTACCGGAAGTAATGAATCTGCGCATGACGTCTGTCCACTTAATACTGACCAATTTAAACTACCTTATACGGTTACGTGGGACAGCCCGGAGGAAATAGAATCTTGTGTTACCTTGAAGTAAGTCGCACGATGCATACGATGTATGTACCATAATTGTTACCAATTTAATTAGCATGCACTTAGTTTCGTTTCCTATAGTATGCAAAGTCCCAGATAGAAGCGGAATCGAAACAAGACGTAATTTTAATGAAATTACTTTTTCCGATAAAGCGTATTTGAACCATATATTGCAGCTATCTATGACGCATTCTCTGATATAGAACATGTATACCTTTAAAATGATGGATGTTAAATAGGAATAATGGTTTGTGTTTCAGAAGATGTATGTGACGTTGCCCCCTCTAAGTTTACATGGCATTTATACATGTTGCTGAATTCACATGAGATACATCTAAACTATTACATAAATACATATGATACACCTATATATCGTTATGTGGTGATAATTTATCGGGTTAACATTATTTGCCGGTTGTCTACAGTAGAGGTATCAAGTACCGGTATCATGTTCTTAGTATGTTGTTCTACAGTTCCTCTTCGCAGTGTTAGAACACAATGACTAGTTTCGCGACCAACCCAATCATTCGTATATTACTTGAATATGATAATAGCCGAGATGATTAGTTATTAATTCTATTGTGACAATTGCGCTATATATTGCAATACACAATTACACGTTGCACGTTTACGAATGAACTTCAATAACTAATATAATTAATGTAATTTTATACTGGATATTTATTTCAGAATGGCAATATTCTTCAATTCGAGTTCAATACAAGAGTTATCATCTACAGTCTGCCCTCCTACAGGTGGGAAAGTACTCCCTCTTCTTTCTCTTCTTTCTCTTCTCTCTCTCTCTCTCTCTCTCTCTCTCTCTCTCTCTACTGAATAATTAAATATATATCATAGTTTCTACCACAATCATTGTTCGTTTTAGGGTGCTTTGAATACATAACCAATACCTCGGGAGTGGTGACATCACCAATGTACCCAGATAAATACCCGGATGACGTTAACTGCTCCATCTATATTGTGGCCACGGAAGGGCAGATAATCGATATTCAGGTTAGTTAAGGTCATTCATACATGTACATTTCGCAATGGGAATCACATTTTGGTTGATTATGTTGTTATCTTACAGCAAGATCTACCGAAATCCAGTTTAAGCATTCGTGAACTGATAAGAATGAGAGATTTCATAAAGTAACTGTGATTGGCCCACGACCTCCAAACTGGAATAGAAAACGTACATGTGTTCTGTCCTCGATATCATTACATCAGAGATGTTCCACGTAGCCATTGATTCAAACATAATTTCGCAAGAAGCTATCTGATTGGCAGATCACAGGGTTCGCGAACGGTCAACACGACGGCATTAGTTCGGTCTCAGTATCAAACTTTAACGTTGATTAAATTGAACAATGAACAGTAAGGGATACGAGTGATATAATATGTATAGTATGACTAGAAAACAAACAAACATCTAGGGAATAATATGAGCTACTAATTTGCACAATCAATATAGGGAGGCCGTACGTTTGATGACGATTGTCTGAGTACAGTGTAATGGCACGGTTCATATCGCGCTACCGTCTCTGCAGTTTCAGTTCGTGAAGATAGAACAGTCTTACTCCACTCGTTGCTTCGATTGGCTGGAAGTACACTACAATAACCTCACCGCGGGCCCATACTGTGGAACTTGGAGTAGGGAGGCACTGACAGAGTTACGGTTCTTGGCAAATCAGTTAATTAAAATCGAGTTCCTGTCTGACAACAAAATCAGCAATGCCGGCTTCCTAGCAGCATATCAGATATCCAGCCTGAAGGGTATGTTGATGAAATATCTACCAATGACCGTTCTTGATTGTGTTCACTGCTACAGGTGAAACATATGAGGTAGACGCTATGTTCTTAATTGTTAATTAGCTAATAATAATAATAATATATATATATATATAACGTTATACAACGTTATTATATAACGTTGTGTGAAGGTTACTGATATGACGTAACATCCACACAATGTTGTAATAACGTTATATAACGTTATGTGTTTGCTGGAATATTACATCATTCTGTTAAGTTCCAGCTTCACGTCTAAACGTTAACCTTTGCATTGTGTATGCGTTGTTGCATAATAGTGAAAAATGTACTCCAATATTGTTCTCACGCTACGCTTTTCCATACAGAATGTGAGAAGACCTTCCACGACACGCATGGCATCATTTCCAGCCCCAACTTTCCGGATCTCTACTTCCCGAATGCTCGCTGCGTCTTCAGCATCGCCCTGCCCTCGGACTACCGGATACGCGTCAAGATATTCGACCTTGACCTTGGCCGTGAGGGCAGTACCCACGGCAAATGTGTTCGCGACAAGCTTCAGATATTTGATCCAGTTGGTGAGAACAGAACGTTGTGCGGCTCTCTTAGTACCTATGCACCGGTTGTTCGGCGGTACGAGTCGGCGTTCTCGACCATAACTATAGTATTCCAGTCGGATCACGTAGGCGAGTTCAGTGGCTTCAATTTGACGTACATCGGCGTTATTTCTTGCCATAACGTGACATTCAACGCAGACAACGGAACCGTGACGAGTGTGAACTTCCCTTCCTCATACCCAAACAATCAGGAGTGTTTCTACACCATCAATACCAGTGACAGAGCGTGGAGGATCGAGCTGATATTTGACGTGTTCCACACAGAGTCTAGACAGGACATCCGGTATAGGAACCAACTGTGCGACAGGGACTACGTGGAAATATTTGACGAGCGAGGACAGCACCGGATATGCGGAAACTGGAGTGGCCAGGAGCACTTGCTGATGTTTCGGTCTCAGGGAAGCTCGCTTCTGTTTAGATTCGTGTCGGATGACCAGGTCACGCGACGGGGATTCTACGCGACGTGGAGAACCGTCGAGAAGATCGACGTCGATGAATGTGAGTCCACGTCGGTGGACAACGGAACCAGTGTATTTTACCACATCATTTACCGGAAACAGAACTGGTTTGAGAGTAATATAGACTGCCAGTCACGTGGTGGCCATCTAGTGACCATTGCCGACCTTCCAACACAAACATTGTTGAACCAACATTTGAAAGAGAGGTAAGGACCATGCAATCTCACTAAAATCAGACAATGGGTTTTCGCTCTGTATTTCCCGACTGAGCTACTGTCAAGGGCTCTCCTGTACAACACGGTGTAACATAGACAACACCATTGCTGAGGTTGGAGTTCAGGTTACCTTAGAGTTTCGTACAGGAGAGCCCAGTATATCCGAGAAGCGTCAGGTTCTGATCTGACTGGGTAAGAACTATTTCTAACATACATCTTGTCTTCGCATTGGTCGGGGCGAATCCATTGCTAATTATGTAGTGTTGTGTTAAAAAGGCATCAATTTCCGACTGAAGGGAGCTATATTATTTGATGCTTTCTTCATATTTCCACAGTAACTGTTCGCAGCCCGAAGACGCCTTCTGGATAGGAGCGAGTGACTTCCGATATGAATCTGATTTCTACTGGACAGATGGAACAAAGGTCAAATTCACAGGTTAAAGAAGTTTTAGTATTTCCTAATGGTAGATTTAATCAAACATCACGAACATTAATTGCATTCATTTATATTTTGCCAAACATTTTAATGAAGTAAGTGTGATATGAATAAACGTATTCACCCTACTCGTCTAGGCCATCAGGTTTACTCCATTTGCTAAATTGGTTACGCGATGGTTTCGCAATCCAGCAACTCGGGTTCTAATCTCATGATCGGCATGATTCTGTTTCAATAATATAGCCACAACGGATTTGTTTCGTTTATTGGCATTATATGTATCCACGTCTGCTTTCTTTCAGATTGGTTTAAAGGATGGCTGAGGTTAGGCAATGCCAATCAACAGCCCAGCGATGACGGTTTTTCTGAAGAGGACTGTGTGGAACTCAGGGAGACGTTTCATTTCCCACACAAAGGTTTAGGATGTCTGACGGACTACAAGTGGAATGACCGAAGCTGTAGTGCAAAGAACGGCTATGTGTGTCAGTGCTACAAAGGAGGTGTGGTTAATGTTGTTATATAGTTAATATAGGAACACGTCGGTCTCAATGTAACAGCAACTTGTGTACATGTATTTCTCATTCTTTATTTTTGGGTTGTAATAACTTGTAACCTACCCAGAGAGAGAGAGAGAGAGAGAGAGAGAGAGAGAGAGAGGGAGGGAGAGAGAGAGGGGGGAGAGAGAGAAGAGAGAGAGAGAGAGAATGCTGGTAAGTGTTATGATAGTACAAATTCATAGTCACCAGAAGAACAATCGGCCTACTAGGGTAGATGTGGCAAATTCCGACCACTTTTGCATCTACACGAGAAATAACATAATTATGTACAAAGTCATCAAAATAACGTTCTGTAAACGGCAAGTGATTAGGGCACCATTCAGTGTACATGCAAACGTTTATTATCAATATATCGGTAACGATTTATTTATAAATGTTTTAGTTTGGGTAGGGACTACCCCTGTGCAAAACCGACCATCTCTATGCAAATCCAACCACTACTACCAATTTTATCTCTCTTTTTTTCAATTGTGGGTAAATCCGACCAGTACGCTTTGATTTCTGTTTTGGTAGAATATTGAAAGAAATGTGACATCCCATTTGATTGGTCAGATACCAAGAAGATGACAACAAAATATAACATTCGTAAAATTTTGCTCTGAGTAGTATATTTCTAAAAACAGCACTCTTTCGAAATGGTCAGAATTACCCTGGTTGTCGGAATTAGCCACATATATTCTAGCCACATATAGTACAGTACCATGCATATCTTAATGTCAACAACGCCTTCTTTACTAGGACAACAACCACCCCCGCGTTTACAAGCTATTAACTGTGACCAGACACTGAAGCTCAACGTCGAGAACAGTAGTCTGTCTCTCACCAGCCCTGGTTACCCTGGCAACTATGGGGACTTTCTGGAATGTTGGATCATTGTCTTGGCACCATCAGGATTCAGTCTACGTTTTACCTTCCATGATCTACAGCTAGAGGAATCGAAGGGGTCAGTAAACTGGTTCTCTAGCTCTCCCATTTGCGCTATGATTTTGGATGCGAGACAGGTGATCATGCAATCTGAGGATCGACTTCCGGTTTGCAGTACCCGGAAAACAGCAGGGTGGCAGGGAACATGTTTTAAATATGTGAATTGGTTTGGGTGTTACTACTTCAAATCATGGAATATTACAATCTCAGATACGGTTTATTGTGAGTCCTATATCAAACGCATGAACTTTGGACTTCATCAGAATCATAGGCAATTTTACCTATGCCAGTTATTACTACTGCTCATATGTATTATATAGAGCTATATTTGTAAGAATCCGAGCCTTCAGGCATGAAAAGCTACGCAAACCCATCTAAATAAATCCTTTTACCTGCCAATGGTAAACTATCCAATGTTTTGAAAATGGTGCCTGCCCCCTCTATGTTACTCACGTTGTTAGAAGATTACGCTGTGATTGGTCCTGTGAGTGGTCACACGCACGCAGTAGATAAACAATCTGACTGCCCGGAAAATGAGCTGATTTATTGATAACAGATCAATTAGAAGGAAATGAATCAATTAGGTTTATAAAATATGAATTTGGTGTCACTTTAATGAGTTATTATGAGACTGAATTTTAAAAGGGCCGTATGAATTTGAATATTTGAACGATCAAAAATAACTATGGTGTTCTAGAACATAAACTAATTCGAGTTTTGAATATGTTTTAATACGGTATTTCACTATCATACCAGATGCAAATACGACTACCTGACAGTCAGCAATGTCCCCTGGAACTCGTCCTTTGCCGAGAATTCAACGAGATTGTGCGGGAATTGGACCCGGAAGTCCAAGCTGTTAGATAGAGTTGTTCCTGGCAATGTCGCCTTCCTGCATCTGTCTACAGACCATTCCTTCAACTTTCCGGGTTTCAACTTTACATCCAGCTTAATCAATGGTAATATACGAATAGTGGTCAAACCAATAACATGTAGGCCTCTTTTACAATTGTTATTGTACTACGAATAATCTACACAGACCTTTGCCAGTAGAATTAATTATAGCCAAAGTATGGCCAGATGTTTATGCTAATGATTAAATAGCATTATGATAATGTTAATAATTAAGAGATTAACATATAGATATTCGTCATATTATGCTCAACCTTCCCCATCTAGAAGGAAATATAGTAAACAGGTAATATATAGCAGTGGTCGATAATGAATTATGGTATTACTAAAGGTTTTCTGAATTTTACAGATACAGATCTGTGCAATAAATCGTGGTGGTTCGCGGGCCAGAAGTGCGTTCAAATGCGTTCACTTCCGCCATCGAAAGATGAAACTATCTGCCCAGACACTGTGATCCTGGAAACAACTAACATAGAGATGCTATTCCTAGTGGCATTACGATTGTTAATGAATAATGGTAATGATAAAATCATTTTCTTGCACAATTCTAAACGTTTTGAAGACACATTATGGCATTCATAGGCAATGGACATTCAGCATAGTTAACCTACTAATGAATGTCGCTTACACCGTATAGTTACTGAACAATACATATATGACCGATCCAATAATGAACCCGACCTGAAAACGTTTCCTCGTTTAACAGGTAGTAATGAAGTGACACTGTGGACGGGAGACGAGGGTGGGGCGTGTCGGGGTTTAGCCTCCTCCAGGGTGTGGACAATGGAGGGGGTGGTTGATGGAGACCGTTTGCTACAGATCCCCACCCACGTCCAGGTCAGCAATGTGTCCTGTTGCAACTCGCCTACAGCGCTGTGCTACGTTAACTCGCGAGGTAAGTTGCTTCAATATCCTCTCCATATGTGTGTGTCTGTGTGCGTCTGTCTCTTCACATCCCTCCCACCTTCCTAGTGTCTCTCTCCTCTCTCTCACTCTCTCTCTAGTTTCTCTCTCTCCCCCTCTCTCGCTCACTCCCCGCCCCCCCCTAGCTCTCTCTCTCATTAATGAACTACACTACATCTCTGAAAATAACGTTCAATATTATAATTACTTCGATCTTAGGATGTCGCGGTCTTTTTTCACAATCCAGTTCTATAATTAGGTCTGATACGATGCATTTTATTTTCTCCAGATAACGTAATTAACAAAGAAGATCACTTGTTGACTGATCCTGAAGGTCGTTTGTCTAATCCAGGCTATCCAACCGACTTATATGAAGACTTCATTCGCCATAGCTGGAGATTCCAATCCAGTAATTCCTCTCGGATTCTCTTTACCCTGCACGACCTAGATATCGAGTTCCAAGACAATTGTCTATACGACTGGATAAAACTCACAAGAACAGTGCCAGATGGACGTTTCTGCGGCACTTCAAACATTACACGTTACTTCCTGTCACGTGACAACTCGGCAGACGTAAGTCTCGCCAGTGACCGCGAGATCTCCGGACGAGGATTCTTATTGTCATGGGTGTGGCTGGATATGAATAAATGCCAAAGAGATCTCCTTACGGATCAGAACGGGACTTTCAATAGTTTCAACTTTCCATTTGCCTTCCCGGATGTTCTGGATTGCGTAATCATTATCAGAGCACCCGGCGGATCTAGAATATTCATCCAGATAGACTATCTTTACCTACCTAAAAATGACGATCGGTTGATGATGTCCATTGGTGCCGATTCATCAATAGTGTACAGGAACACATCCGTGATTAGAATGCCTTTACGATTACTTTCAATATCAACCGAGATGACCCTGACCCTGCAATCAGATTCAGTGTTAGTAGATGCTGGATTCATGGGATCATATATACAAAGTAAGCACCCTACATCTAAGTTATCTATTAAAGCTATCATAATTCTGAAGGTAAATATAATGGTATTCAGGTTGACCAGCATCCTCCAAACATGAGATCCAGTGTCTCCTTAACTACACATACGTCACTGTGCCGTATGAGCAGTCCTTGTGTCAGGTTTTAGAGGATTGTGGAGCCAACTTATTACAAAACGTTATGAATACGACTTCATGGTGAAGGTCCATTTGAATGTTCTATGGTATTTGTGAACAAAACCTTCAGCTGAACATGAGTTCGAACTAAAAAAATGTTTCGTAATTTCTAGGCCAGGGAACTCCTGTACGAAACGGCACAACTCTAAGGAAGCCTTTAACCTTAACTGTTTATCACATTTGATCTTGTCCTTCCAGTACCAGCCGACCGAAGGGCAGTTCCCACAGAATACATCCGCCTCCGCTCTCAGGACAAAGCATCCATGTCCAGTCTCAATACCCCACTGCCATATCCCTACAACCACGAGCAGACCGTCGTAATCCGCGCACCTGTCGGTCACGTGTTGGTCGTCAACTTCCACGAAGTTCATCTTCGATCCTCCGACGACTGCTCGAGTGACGTCCTGACCGTGACCGACATTTCCCTGAGCCGGAAGTACAGAAAGGTTCTCATGACATCGTGCAATTATTCCACCCCTCACAACTTGACTTCCGCTGTGGTCGTGTCCGTGTATAATAGGTTGGAACTACGTTTTGTTTCTGCGGAGTATTCACCAGTGACAGACAATGGTCGCTATTCAGCTGTGGTAGAAGCAATTGAAGGTATGTGTGATAGATTACACTTTTTAGTACTACCACATACGTTATTCTTACCCGAATATGTCTGTTCTTGAAAGACATCCGTTATGAATACGTTAAGCAAATCTAATATAATCATACATCTCAGTTATTTATAAAGTTGCAATTAAATATTACGCAATCAGTAGAATTAATAACCGATTTTCATTTAACAAATTGAAACTGCTTTGTTTAACACACTATTAAATTTTATTTATATACTTTTCAAAAAGATGTAACTATTTGGCAGAAGTTTTACACAATTTTAGACACCAGACATAAATACCGTATTGTTATTTGAATATATACCTTCATTTGCAATGGTATTATAGTTATAATTTTTCACGTTATATTGTTGCTCTGTTATAGATTCTGAATATTTAAATAAAACAGCAGGGATAGATGGGATTTTCGATTCCTGCGATGAAATGCCATGCAACAATGAAGGACAGTGTGAACAACTGTCCCAGAACGAGGCTAAATGTGTTTGTCCTGGTTATTATACAGGTAGGTGGTTATTATACAGTTAGGTGGTTATTATACAGTTACTGGAATAAAGTCTTTTCTCAACCATCCGAAATAATCACAAATTTGAGACTAAATTATAAAAGATACTTCCATCAGAATATATCATTATTCTACGTAATTCCAGCTTTCCAATAGTATATAATGTGGGTAGGCATATATCTCTCTCAGCTATCAAATCAACCTCAAATTCAGATCCCGTTTCCTATATTAGGTCGCTATCACGTATTTTGTTCCAACTCCCATTGGTTTTATTATAATTATACGTAGTTTTAATTCAAATACAGGATTATTTTGCCAAGTAACACACTGCCAGCTGAATCCCTGTATGCATGGCGCTTGCACACTGACTCCGCTCAGTTACGTATGCACGTGCAATCCTGGTTACTGGGGGAGTCACTGTGACCTTGACCCTCGAGAATGTGACGGGAGTTTCTGTGGCGGGAAGGGGACGTGCGTCGGGAATAACTCTGATGCGCCACAATGTCAATGCGGAGAATTGTGGGAAGGTACGTAACTTCCGGTGGTTGCTGCGACAGAAACAGTTCTCAAGATCTTTGCATTAACTATACATAATATTATAACTTTGATAGTCTATGGAAATCACTTGTCCTTTCTCTAATGCTTGAAACAGATATAGACAAGTCTTTTAACTGTTTCTAGCTTGTCCATCTTATTCAGTTATTCCGCTATATGGTTCAGGTCAATCTCTAGTCTCTTTATACCGGTAATCATTTTATAGCTGTATTTCAGCTATTTAGCTCAATATTTCTCGCACATTACTTGTGTGTTAGGTCCAAGTTGCTCAATACCCCTGACTGAATCACGCACCCCGGTGCCTATTGGTCAGCGGTTGCTGGGGGAACCAATCTGGATCGGCCTCATCGTCATCCTCAGCATGATTCTCGCCTTCGGGATCTTCTACGTGATCCGCCGGAAGTGCGGTAAACACTTCACCTGCTGTGACGTCACTCCAAAGAAGGAGCCAAAAGCAGGTACTACGTTGTACTATCACTGCCGATACGGGAACACTTTTGTCGAGAATGGCCGCTTGTTCCGCATTAAGGCACTTAGCTGCCTTTGCGCAGAACTTACGTGGAAGAATCCACGTCAATTTCATTACCCATTTTGTTGTTATCTACGCGCCTGCCCCTATGAATGCCCTATTGGTGTTCCCAGAACTAAGCTTCGTCATTTGATCTGTGTCTGATGCCCTATTCTTTTGTTACATAGAAATCAGTATTTGGCATTGGTCTTGTTGGTATAAATGTTGTTCAGGATTAAAACATGTTGACATGGTGTTACTACTCTCGTACTACTACGATCGTTCAATGGAACGAGGCTCAGGTAACTACCATTGCATCCTTTCATGAAGCTCTCGTATTCATTCGTGACAGTTGCACTCTCGTATGCTGTGTTCACACTGACGCCGGTTTGAAACAGGTCTCCGTGGGACGGTCTACGAAAACAGGCTTGTTTCAATGACGTAACAGTGTCCCGCCATCGTCATTTGCTTTAGAAATAGGCTTCGTTAAATTGGTTTGACACCGGTTTACCGTGGTGTTTATGTGAACCGTTTATTCGTTTGAAGGCCTTAAAACGGGTTGAAGACGGTTTGAAGCTCTCGTGTGAACACATTAGTAGTGGCCATCTAACAAGATACACTAAAGCCACTAAAGCCATATGGTCTCGTGGTAGATAGGGCAGCTTCATGGAATGGTTCAACCTTTCTATCTTGTGTATCTAGGCCCCATTCCACAGAACGATCGTAGCAGAACCAGAGTCGTAACTCCACGTGAACTCTCGTAGCGCAACGATCGTTCTGTGGAACATGCGCCTGCATGATCATAAACATTGACGTCCTTTATATAAATGTTAACGTTGATATAATGGCCGTGTTTCGAGGATGGGTTTACATGAGAAACTAACGGAAGTCTTCCCTGTATCCACAGAGCCTAAACCTACCCCTTCCGGCACCCCCACGCCACCTCCGGTGTCCTTCTCGGAGCTGAAGGCCAGACGTTGTTCCGTGCCCCCGCCCATCCTACCTCCTCCCATAATCTCCATCACGAGGGTAAGTCAGCATGCTCGACTTCAGAACTCATATATGAATCTGTCTCCAGTTTAGACTAACAAAAGACGTTTTTTAAAATTTTTATATAGCTACATACAGTACATGTCAGTTTATATACACACATAGCTAAGTAACTATACAACTACATGCGTTTTTATTCCTATTTTGCAAATCGCAATCTTGTACCTGTACTAAGAAAAAATATAACGTACGGTTTTACAGGAACATCAATGGCTAAACAATACTCCCAGGCGTTGGCACAACTGATTCAGTCAGTCCTAGCTGCCGTATAGTTTGACGTTACATTTACGATGACGTTTTTAGGCGGGGGAGACGTGCGTCCCCAACTCAGACGTGATGCCAGGGGAGAGAGACGTTGCCGCCCGATTCTTCGCGTCCTATAAGGAGGCAGAACGCACGCCAATCTCGGCTCCGGTCGCCGTCAACTTCTCAAGGACCACCGCGACGTCAATGGCGTCAGACTCCGACGACAACTCCATCGTGGGGGGTCTGGTCGGCGGCACGCTGGCGTTCGCCGGATCTCGACAGCAGAAGGAAGAACTCCAACGCCGAGAGTCCATACAGATGTTAAAGTCGTCATGCTTTCTTCAGGTATTTTTAAAATGTGTATTGCTATTACCACCGAAAATAAATTGTTTTTCATGTGTATTAACGCTGAACACGCTTGCAGTTAATTGATATTAACACTAATAATCACGGAGTTAACTGATATTACCATTAAACAACTTTGCAGTTCATTTATATTACCACTAAACAAGGTTGGAGTTCATTGATATTACCACTAAACAAGGTTGGAGTTCACTGGTATTACCACTAAACAAGGTTGGAGTTCACTGGTATTACTAAAACAATGTACACTTCAGTTAAGACAATATTTTCATAAAATACAAACTCGACGAATATTTGTGGGCAGGGTTATCAAAGTGACAGTATAAAACACTAATATAATTTTGTTCAGGCCCCTGCAGCATCCACAGCTAACCAGATGAAACATTCTCACAGCATGGGCCCCTACCTGGTACGTCAGACCTCGCTATACGACGGCTTCTCACTTAGTCAGAAAACACTGGACTCTGACCGTACTTCATCTGAACACCTCTTCCCGACGGTGATTGTATCCAACGAGGACGGGAAATCAGAGTTGGTAGACCCCGAGAAGGACGGGTCCATTCAGATCTATCTAAACGACCCAGCGGAGCTCGGAAATACGCCTACGCCAGGCATCTTCAAACAGATTTCAAAGTCGGACGGTTCTATCAACGAGCGTATGCTCGGGGCAATAACTAGCCGCTGGAAGTCTAGAAGTGAAGATGGCGAATACTCGAGAGCTGAACGTCTGAGGAATGAGAGAACCAGGTACATGACCAAGTCTGAAAGCGTTGACTATTTCAGACAGCATAGAGCTAGACGCAGATCGCGACTGAAGACGGAGACAAACAGCATGGATTCGTCCTCTGGGAGCGGTCGTTGTCGACGCAGTATGCTGTCGATGGATTCCAACTCTGACTGGCAGTCACACAGAAGACTCGAAGAAGGAAACTGTACATGTAACCAAGATGACAAACATTACCGGTCACATCACAGGCGTATTCAGAACAGAACTCAGTCCAAAGTCCAGTCTTGTTGCTCGTTGGGTCAGACCAACACCTCAAACCCAGCAATCTCTAGAGCATCGAGTACCGAGAACGAGCATCAGCATCGATTCGCGCGGGCTCTGCAGAAGCGATCCAGATCAAACAGGTCGCGCCACAAGGATGATGCTCTCAGTGTATTAAATTGTGAGCACGACATGAGCAAAGAAGCCGCGAGGCGGGAGATGTTCAGGAAGTTCTTCAGCCAAGATATCCAATTCAGAATTGAACCCGGTGGAACATCAGAAGACACCAACTATTTCCGGTTTCCAGATTTGACCAAACAAGAAACAGATTTGAACAAGAACGGCAATGACCGGGTGATTTCCGACGCGAGCAATAATGGAGCCACATGTAGAGTTATCATGTACGACTGCCCGAGAAGAACGAGCAACAGCAGCAATGTCACCTTGACCATCCCGGTGGAGAAGTCTTCGAGTCAGGACAGCCGCTCCCCTATTGAGGAACATGAGAAAGGTATCACAGATTCTGCTATCTATTCATCGGAGACCATGACCTCTTCATGCAGCTTAGGGAACAACAACAGCAGCAGCAGCAGCAGCAAAACTGACAAGAAAGCTCCAGCCTCGCTGCTCACTGTAGACACAGATTCGACGGCGTCGTCTGCTTCCAAGAGTTTTCAGTCGTCGCCATATCATGAGTCCTCCATGTCGGTTCTGACCAATGACAAACTGGGCATCTTCTGCCCAGACGTCAGGGTAAAGGATTCTGCCTATGAGAGCAAGCAGTCGTCAATAGATGTAGGAGGAATCACTGAACGACCCAATGAGCTCCTCAGGAAGCTGAGTCTGCCAACAAACGCCTTCAGGTAACTACTAGTATATATATTGGTTGTCTTAATAAAATAGCATGAAGGCAATATTAGAGAGGACGACGTACGCTATACAAGATCTATTCTATTCTATTTTGTCTTCTTGTGGCAATTCTTTTCGATTTTGTTTTTGTAATGTTAAAACTGGTTTTTTTGGACAAGGATTATTCAAGATTCTACAAGATGCTGTAGATGAAGAAACAGGGTATTTTCCACGACAATATATCAAAGATAAAATAGATCAAAATAATAACTGGAACTAATAATTACATATGTGAATGAATTCACAATTACGGCCTAGTTAGTGTCTCCGAGACGTTTTTGAATGGTTCGTGAAAGGATCATTTGTTGCTTTAACAGTAGTACAAATATTATTTGTAGTTAGTAAAGACCACCCGTAATTTAATGAGCTGAGCCGTGCCGTGGACACGTGATAATGCTATTGCTCCTTGTACTGTACCTATGTCTAACGCCATTACCGCTAGTAACATGCTATAATCCTGTTCATTTAAATACAGCCTGTGTTTTCTTTTCAATTCATAAATTACACGGGTGTCAGAGGCGAGAGTAGATTCTGGCTATGTACCATCACCAACATGTGCATTGGCGATGTAACATGCCCACTATATAAAGTTCATTGTTGCTGTTGGGGTTTCTACGTCAGGAAATCATTAGCATATTACCCACATGCCTCTGTGAACTTGGGAGATCAGGTCACTATTCTCTGTATCTGAAAGCATTTAGTTAAGCTTCTGTAGTAATAATACGCATTTGTTAATAATTTACATATACGCCATGGCGTTGTATCAATTATATACAATTAACTATTTATCGTGTTTGTAAGCTGTCGATTGCTTCTCCGTAATATATACTATTTCTAATATTTATAATACATCTGTTTTGTATATTTGTATAAATCTAAAGGTGCAATCTGCATATAATATATAGATGTTCAATGAGATTGACACCAATTTCGGATACAGAGTATAGTGACCCGGTAGAAATCTTCTAAGTTCACAGAGGCATGTGGGTAATATCGTAATGATTTCGTGACGTAAAAACCCAAACAGCAAAAATGAAATTTTTATAGTGGAAATGTTACAAATATTATTGAACCGCTATTGCACATGCTGGGGATGGTACATAACAATAATCTACTGGGGTTTGGGTCCGTTCCACGAAAATATAAAGCAAACTCGGCTCTGCCACCTGTATCATTTATCAATTGCCAAAAAAAACACGGTATATATTTAATGAACGCCACTATAATAATCGTGATCGCTAAATCAGATCCGAACTCCGGAATGAAGAGAGTCACGTGACACAGCGGCTCCACCAGGTAGCGCACGAGCTGTCTAGTCTGCAGCTGCACGTGAGAAGAACCAGATTCTCCAAGGAAAGCGCAGTTCACAGAATCTCGGAGGACGATCAATTTCATCGCGAGAACTGGGACGGGATGTCTGGAGGAATCGATATGCTGTCAGTATATTCTTATATATAGTAAAAACATGATGTACCTTTCGCGAAGCGCATGCCAGTATTAGCATTTTGGGACACATATATTTAGCATTATATTATTGTAACAACGCAGAATTTCCGAACGTATGCATGGTCAAGGTACTCTTCAATAAGTTGCAGACGTGTTGGAAGAAAAATGTGGCACTAGATTCCTCAACCGAAATTTTGTAGAAAGATTTTCCATAAAATATATGCCGGTCCTTAATCCAAGTAGAATTTTGAACCCATAAGCTAATTATTTAGCCCTAGGTAACGGCTTTATGAAGGTAGGTGATTGCATGTTGCCTGGCACATCACATGCACGCACGCACACACACACACACAATACATGTATGCTAATACATATAATGCATATATGCACACGCACGCATGCACGCACGCACGCAAACACATACACATAAGGAGGGGGCACCATATATCAAGAACAATGTTGCTATACAATATCTAAGACATTGTCATACATTATTTCAGCCCACTGAGTCGGTTCAAACGGGATCAGACGGAACCCGGCACCAATTGCTGACCGGAAGTGACGTTAATGACAGCTGCCTGATTTTGGCTGTGACATTGAAAGCGCCATCTTGCCAACTTCTTTGCTCTCCACGTCACTATTGTATAGCTAGTGCTATAATTTATCACTATTATATAACTAGTGCTATAATTTATCACTATTGTATAGCTAGTGCTATAATTTATCACTATTGTACAGCTAGTGCTATAATTTATCACTATGGTATAGCTAGTGCTATAATTTATCACTATTATATAGCTAGTGCTATAATTTATCACTATTATATAGCTAGTGCTATAATTTATCACTATTGTATAGCTAGTGCTATAATTTATCACTATTATATAGCTAGTGCTATAATTTATCACTATTATATAGCTAGTGCTATA
>JAUTBT010021084.1:0-60759 GCA_032361225.1 Lepetodrilus schrolli
GGTGAACAGAGGCATTATCGAACTAAGCCACTTGCCCAAGGTGACACCACAAGTTTTTCAGCCTGTGATTCAGTGTGTGGCAGGAACGAATCCTAGATAGGATCAGGTTTTCAAGCACCCATCCACGAACGAGCCGAGCTCGAACGTGGTTCATTTTAACCTGAGCGGTCAGTCGTGCAATGCACGGGACCATGTGCCACCTATTAACAATGTCTTGCTTTAATGAATTCCGCTATACTTGAACACTCTGTAGGTGTGTTTACATCTGAATTAGTACTTTATTTTACTATGATATTAACCACATAATTGATAGCATGCATTACCGCAATGACTGTAAACGTTAGCTGTAATCCACAATCCATTCGTAAAAATACTATGCAAGTGTCCATAGTTTCAAGAACAAAAACAAAGTGTTTGTGAGTGGGATGTGTGTGCGTAACTCGGTTCATTGACGTTTTACTTACGTGCGTGCGCACACACAGACACACACGCATACACACACAAACACACGCACACACACACGTACACACGCATGTGTTTGATGCTTATCTATGACAGTGATTAGGAAGACATTTGGTATGCATAATAACGTTATAATAAGACGTCAATATTTAAACACCAGAAAAATACATAAAATTCGAAAATATGCTTTCGATTTTGTAAAATATCCCATTGGCAACTAGATTTTAAAAATATAATCATAAATGAAAATTGTTTATAAAATAATGTTTAAATAATAAAATTAATGTTACTGTCTAGTGATAGTAAATGTAATTGTTAATATTAATGAACGAGTTAACAGCCATACACCGATAACCAATTCGCGACTAAGTTATGAAGGTTTTAATCAATACACTAAAATTGCTTGTCATAAACTATTCAATTTGTATGTAAACGGTCGACATTCACACAGTAATTTGACATGCCCAGAATGATTCAGCATTAATTTGTTTAGACTATTAGGTCACCGTGAACTTCAAGTATATTGATCCCCTGTTATGCGTCAGCGCACGTAGACTGAAGACTTGCAACGTTATGTGATTTTACTAACAAACCCGTCTTGAATGAATAGTCTGTGTCTTATGTCAATATATAATGCTTTTCTGTGTCATATAAACTACCACAACTCCCATCTTCGGGCTATTTGGTGTAACTGCGGACTCACGCAATTTTCATTTGTACCATAAATAGGTTTTGCAATGGATAGAAATCTTTGCATATACTATAGTGTGTGTGTGTGTGTATGTGTGTGTATGTGTGTGTATGTGTGTGTATGTGTGTGTATGTGTGTGTGTATGTGTATGTATGTGTGTGTATGTGTGTATGTGTTTGTGTGTGTATGTGTGTGTATGTGTGTGTATGTGTGTGTATGTGTGTATGTATGTGTGTATGTGTGTATGTGTGTATGTGTATTTGTGTGTTTGTGTGTGTTTGTGTGTGTATGTGTGTATATGTGTGTGTATGCATGTATGTGTGTATGTGTGTTTATGTGTGTGTATATGTGTGTATGTGTGTGTATGTGTGTGTATGTGTGCGTGTTTGTGCACGCGCGCGTGCGTGGTTTAGTGTGCATTTTCAAGCTAAAACAATTATTTCCTATCATGATCTACCTTATGGCCCTATTTAATTATTTATATATTCCAGTATCTGTTTCTGGATTATTACTTGACATATATAGAATTTTATATCAAAATAACTGTGCATTATATTTGCAATATTATGAGAACATTTTGTGTTTTTCCTCCATACATGTACCAATAAAAAAACACTGTACCAATAAAATAACACATTCGTGGTATTATGCTCAGTTAGTATCACTGTATGTTTGCATGCAAATACACATATTAAAAGTCTAGAAGATACACACATACTTACAAATTTCCATTGTATGAGATTTTTTTATAAGCGTGCATTCATCAATAATATAATAAGCACTCAATATAGAGCATAGTAGTATTTGACAGTACTCACTGTTGAAATTCAAACGGAGTCGTTGGTTTAGTTAGCTTGCAGACAGCCGGTGCTACAACCCCGTACATAAGGGCTCCCAGAAGAGCTCCAACGAGCGTGAAAACTGGAAATTAGGTTTGCGTGTGATAACGGAAAATACTAACCACGTGTAATAAATAATTATATTAATTATATTATATTAATACACATGCTGGCTTTTCAAAACTGTTGCAGAGTGTATATATAGAGAATCTCACCCAAGTGTCCTGGAATATCAACTATATCAAAACGAGTTGTGAAAGTTATAAAATCCGAAGCTTTGCCGAGGATTTAGTAACTTTCATCGATGAGTGTTGATATAGTTGATATTCCAAGACACGAGGGTGAGATTCTATTTATCACCCAATGTCATTTTCAAGTCATTTAAGAAGAAAAATGACACATCATAAAGATGTTTAGGCTGCTGTGCATTTGCACTGCGACTTCATAGCAATGCTATGACAACACAGTGGTAGTGATGATATCACAATGGTAGAACAATCAAATAATTGGGTCAAGCGATATATACAGCAATGACATCACAATGGTAGAACAATCAAATAAACCACTAATTAGGTCAAACGTAGATCTCGCTGATCTCTCACGAGCGATATCTACTGCACAGACATAGTATTGGGTGATAAATGCTAATAATCATAAAATTCAAATCTAAAGGGAAGCTTATCGAACAAGAAAGAATGGTACAGTATGGAATATTATGAAAATCAATCGCAATGTGCAGTGGTATACACTGTACGCAATCTGTATGTATTCATCTGTATTAGTGAGTGAGTGATGATGGAGTTTAACGTCGCTGCGACGATATCTGTATTAGACTACACTGTGCACTAGCTGGGGTACGTGTCTCAAACGTCAAAATTGCTAACACTGTCAAAATTAATATCAATATAATTCAGTTGATATTATTGTACATTACTTAAACGTGTACAGTATGGATCTGGGGGTCCATTCTCGAAACGTTCTTAGCCTAAAAACGTGCGTAACATTTTCATAGTCTACTACTGGCATGGGTATGCATCGTACACCAGCTATATGGATACATACGTATGTATGTATGTATGTATGTACTATATATATACATATATATATATTATTCTCTCTATTTTATTCCTCTCCACATCATTCCTATTTCAGGGTTCGGCATAATCTTATTTTATCTTTAAGTTGTCAACCTACTATATATAGCTCGTGATTCCAATGCATACTGGCTATGTCTAGGATCTCCTCATAACATAATGCGATTGATAGGAGATCATGCACTTATCTCTGGGTGGTATACTTACTTGCATTCGGAGTCCATGTTCCAACTTGAGCTAACACCATACCAGGACACTGAAGCATACAAAGACATCCCATTAAATACTGCCAGGTTCTTGCGATTTTCTTTTTTTCATATCTCGCAAGTTATAGTTAATGTTTATAGCATTGTCCAAAATGAGATTCCTTGGTGGTTTACATCTGCAGTTTTGTAAAATATCAGCTTAGCAAAATCAAAAACCCAAGTTTGTTTCGAGAAATCGGGACCAGATGTCTCTAGCCACTCACAGATCCAGATAGGGTCATTCCAGCTCCGAGGATAAAGGGGCCCAGGATACTGGTTAAAACTCCCTTGTCCTTGAACGCCTGTACAAATTCTGCACTGGCTTCTCCGAACTTGACTCGAGTGGCAGGAAGCATGGACAGCATGGACAAGAAGAACTGGCCTACAGCAGAGAAGTAAGTTGCCATTTAGGCCTTAATATAAAGGTGGGAGGAGGGAAGAGTTATCAAATAAAATACGTGGAATTAATTCACCAAGTTTCCATCGTATTGGAAGTTTTCAAACATAATCCTGGCCAAAAATATCGTGTTAAAAAGACACAATGCTACTTCTACTACTAATACTAATACTAATACTAATACTAATACTAATAATAATAATAATAATAATACAGTAATAATAATAATAGTTTTAGTTTATTATCGTATCGTGTACAAATACGTAAATATTTACATAAATTGTTTTGAAACAATATTTACATAAATATTTGAAACAATATTTACATAAATATTTGAAACAATATTTACATAAATATTTGAAACAATATTTAAACGCAGCACCGTGATATAATGTGACCCTGCGTGCTGACCCTACTGAATTCACTACAATAACCACATGACATTGTGTCTTTACGTAAAGCATAAATCGATTGATGTATTGTTACTGGTTCCTGTTCTACACAGCAGTAATGGCATATGAGAGGCATGCACGCACTGCATAGAGCAAACTGAAGATCTTACCAGATGCAACGGCCGCCAGAAACATCTTAAGCATTATCCATCTTTCAAACACCATTTGAAGACGGATAGACTTCGGCTCAAACACTGGAATGATAAAGGACATTAATTAAAGGCAAGGACTGTATCGATGGTGTACATACTCACATAAACAAAGACGTTGGCAGAGCCTCGCATAATATCGGTTTTGCCAACTCATTTAATAAATTCAGTAATATATGAACATAATATATGTGAGATTCTATTTATCACATAACTGTAGAAACTATTGTAATATCAATTTTCAGTCACAAACACTATATATAGGCAAATACCTTGGGAACTCGGTTAAAGCACGCAGACAAAATATAGTTCCAAGTAAATGTGTAAATATTTAATTGAAGAAATCTTTTAACTTCATATTCGACAAATTAAGTCCCAAGAAGAAGCTCTAAAAGAGGTACAAAAAGACTTTGATATGACGTATGCATACAATTATTGCACTAGTGAAAATATTTATATTTATTTCATGGGTTATTGCACTCCCAAACTCCTATGTTGTGTGATAAATTAAGTTTATATAATTAATAGACATTTGACCCATTTTATGTACAGCTGTGGGTCCCCAGTTCCTCATCTACAATATAAACACTTGTTGGAGGGAAATAGTACAAGAATCTGGCTTGCATCAGGAATGTCCTCCTGGCACCACCCTTATGGGACTGCCGGTCTGGTTGCCACAGCAACCACTGAGTGATTGTTCTCCATAGTACACCGGAAGTGCTCTCCCAACACAGGGGGCTTTCAAAACACAAAACTTTCAATGGGACATTTTTTCTGCCTAGAAATGTCATTTTCTTGATATAGCCCAGTATCCATGACTCATGCAGACTAAATTGAGACCACCAGTGCTTGAATCTAGTTTGGGCGGTGAAGACTCCTGTTGATCATTTCACATTTAATTTGCAACTTGTCCATGGAACTTTGGGATTATTCCCTTCACACCTTGGTAAGTTTTCAACTGTGACCCACAATTATATCTAGATGGATTTGTATACGAGGTAAGTATTGAGCAAGGTGAGATTAGATTTGGCATATAACCCTCGTGTATAGGTGCAGGTTGGCGTATTCTGATTAAGTTAGGACACGGTGTAAATATTTGCCGTTATTGTAAAAGCTGGTGTATATTTTTGTGCAGCCTGTCGAGATGAGCAGGATGCTGCTCCACGATGCAAGAAGACAGGGAGATAGGATGTTATTTATGAGACAAGTTAAACTGGGAAGGAATTGAACTCACGGGTGCGTTATCTTGTTCGCCGACATTCGAAGGGAAGGAATGGAAGAGTTGTCTCAGCCCCAGTCTGCTGCACGTGCTCATTGCTGGAACTTGTGAGGTGTTTTTTTAGTGTTCACCTACATTCAGCCTATGATGGACTAGTTGATTTGGTTTAATCCAAGTTGACTTTTGCAATTCACCAGCTTTCAACCATTGCACTAATTAGGCAAGCATTATGTTTATCAAATATAAGGTATCTTGACATCACAAGCTATGCAGTGCTATTAGGAATGTAAAGAGAGAGTAGCAATCACAAGGTCTAAGTTTGCCAATATTTCAACTAGACAACTGGAACAGATTGCATATATCTATTTTAAAGTCATTTGTTATGCATCCGTGGCTAACTTTATTTCCATTTTGTCAAGTTTCTAGTAAACAAATTGAGTATGAGCCCATTCTTTTATCTAATTAACTGGTCAGTGGTTAGGTCAGTTGTTAGGTCTCCAAAGTGAATTATGTAAGTGTTCTTGTTTGACCAATGATAGCACTTGATGTAAGGGGGGGGGGGGGTCGCTGCCATTTTGTTTTACAGATATCTGTCCTTTTGGAGCGGCCATTGCTTTTCTTCTTGTTTTCAAATAACGCTTAAGAACATGTGTCTCTGCATATTATCGGTGTGTAACCCTGATATATAAATCCTTATATGTCCTTCCCTGGTGCTATGCTCCATACAACTATATACAGATTATATTGCCCCCTATCTGGTACATATCTTTCCACATCCAGATGATCAGTTTGAAGCATGGCACGGGACTATCACTAGGATGACTTCTGCTGTGATATTGGAACTTTGCATGTATATGGCTAATGCATTTTTTTTATGACCAGTCCTGTGGGACATAGTATTTGATCTGCGATTGCTCTCAGTGCGACTTTTCGGTCCCACAGCAGCTCCCCTTAGTTAATTCTGATGGCCTCTTGGGCTTAAGCTTGGCTAAAACCAGGATCAAACAGTGCACATCTCATCAGAGTTATCATATAGGAAGTTGCACTGCACTGGAAGTGGAAATCCCTCTGGGCCCTAAATATGGATTAATGTCTCCCCATGTGATGGTATTAGCCCTGAATAGGTATAGATATTAATAATAGGTATGATGCATAATTTTGTCTAATGCAAATGTATTGGTCTTACTGGTTATATCATCATTGGTACAAGGTACTGAATAAGGAAATATGTTTATTACGCCATGGTAGGCCCTGAATTGGGATGTTGTGTCTTAAAGTAAAGCCCTGCTGGGTCGGAAATCAGAATGAGAGACTTGCTCAGTAGGATGCATCAAGTCCCTGCATGTCCTTACACCTGGTCATCACAATTATAGAAAATTTCTGATTTATTCACCGAGGTTGAGATTAAATGATAACGTGCCAGTCATCAGTGTGTGGAGTTGACATGGCAGGGGGTTCTCACATGCTGACCTAGTCACAACGCTGGATACAGTAGTGGGAAAAACTGTGGAACTTCTAGATTGTCTTAGTCACTAGGATTAGCCATTCTGAAAGATTGTAGTGTTCGGTCTCAGTGCATGATCAAAGGTGCTTGTGCTGAGATATGGACTTGTGTTATCTGGTAAGCAATCTGCAGCAAATACTCACACAAATACCATCTGGAGTTTATCTATTGATATAAAAATTAATTAAATAGACAAATAATTTAAATTGTAATTAATTTATTTTAATTCACATTTTAATATTGATCCCCTGGTGGATGATCGGTGTCTGGAAATATTGAACAATAGTCGTGTGCTTCAATTACCTGTGCAAGGCAAGATTTACTGCCATTCTTCTATCAGTCACACCTACCAGTTACAGTAGTATGCTACAACTGTGTATGTGGGAATGTTTGCTTATATCCAATCTTGCCTACCATTGGAAATTGTCAGTTCTGGAATCTGGGCAGCTTCACACATAATCTGCCAACTTAATGGATGCACAGTACTTAAAGCAGCATTGTTTCACCTTTACCTGAGAATCTGGAGGTCTCCTAGGGTGATAAGAGAAGTATGAATAGCTTAACAAGATTTTGTGAGCATTCCCTCGCCTGGACTTGTTATTAATAGGTCTTGGACATAGAGTTTGTCATTCACATACAAGGGTTAATTGTTTTAAAGATGTTTTAAACTTCCTGTGTGGAGAGTTTGAGTGTGATGCCTGGCAGTGGAGTGACAAGTTGATATAGACTGCTATAGGTAACGGATGATAGCAACTCAAGCTGTGAGTATAGACAAGGTTTCTCATTAATGATTCAAACCTAATCCTGAGTTAATAGGCAGCAAATAATTAATTTTATGCACTTTGTGACTAATTTATCATTCATTAGACCATTATTTATTTCTACTATTACTAGTCATACTATCAATCAGAGAATGTACCTATTTTTAAGTAGTATTCAGTCTATAGAACACTCCTATCTTTATTACAATCTGGCTGTAATATTTCTATGGGAATTCAACTGTCGATAGAATACTTCTACTTTTACCACAAGAATGCTTCTACTTTAACTGTAATATTTCTACAAATTCAATTGTCTATAGACTACTCCTATCTTTATTACATAGTGGCTGTAATATTTATACAAATTCAGAAATGTGTACTCCGTGGCTGTTAAATTCTAGGCTGTAATATTTCTACAATTCAACTTTCCATAGAATACTTCTATCTTTATTACATAGTGGCTGTAATATTTCTACGGTCCATAGCAAACTTACATGTTGTCGCTGCCGTGTGCCAGTGTGAATTCTGCTGTTTTAATGAGACACAGGTTTCTGTGTACAGCTTCATCAACTAGCTGGCAGTGCCATTATTCCTGTCACTTAAAACTGTCATCAGTTGTAACAGCTGTTTCCATGTAGTGTATGCACTACTTTTCATGGATACTGCGTTAATTTAATACTATAAATCCTGATATATATTAAACTGAGTAATCATGGTAAGAATTGTCCATGTGATTAATTGCATTAGGTTAACATGAGTTTTTTTTATTTCCTATTATTAACCAAATATTCATACAAAGGACACATTTTATTTAATTAATGTGAGTATTATTATTAATCTATGGAAAAGTTCAAGTTGTAATTTTACTGAAATATTATCAGACAATTAGTACTTTGTTGAGGTAATGCTTGTGACCAGACCAGAAATAACATACATTAAAACACAGACTTGCACATTATCATGTGAAATTAGTACAACATAATAAGACAAGATATTCTATGGTATTTCACCGTCTTTCAAGTCACAACTCAGTACTTATATTCGATAAAGATAATTTGTTAACTGGTAACCTGAGCTTTTATATATTATAATGGAAACAAATTATGGAGCAAAAAATAGATGGAATTATATTATCATAGAAAAGTAATGAGATTTTAACTTGAATACATGCAGGAGAATTATTATATATTGTTACAAGATGATGTTTATTTTTGGTGCCATCAGTGGTTTTACATAGAATTAGATCGACAGTGCAACACTATGATACAACTAATTGTAGGAGTACATTGATTTTTCATTTCGTCTATACTGTCACCATGGTGCATTCTTTCTGGGCTGGACATGCTTGGGTAACAAACAGGAATGTTTCTCTGCAGCTCAGATATTTACAGATATGTCATTGCAGCATGATACTTTCAAAAATAACATTATGAAGTATATGTAAACATTAGAGAATGAGGTAGTGTGAGACATGCTTTGTAAACAAAGCATATTATGTATTGATCGAACTGTTCTTTATGGAAGGAAATATATTACGGTATGTGCATTCATTCTTTAAAGAAACCTTCTATATCAAACTGTTTGTTTCATTCGTGCAATCAATTTACAATTCATTTGTGGTATATAGTTGAAAAGAATCTGTTTTATAGTAATTGCTACCATGGCTCATTACTTCTTTGCTAATTATGGACTGAAAAGTGCAATCAATTTGCTGCAATATGTAGAGAGAAAATGCCAGTCCTTTTGTAAAAGCAATCCCACTTAATGTAAAATGTGAGTAGGTTGTAGTTTTAAATGTGGAAATTGCGTGACATGTTTGATTGGTGTGAGATCGTGCCCACAGTCTGTCAGCATGGAGACAGTCAATGTCCACCTGCAGATTGCCTATTGCCTGTCTGATTGCCTGCCCAATTGCCCGGCCAGGCTCTGCCCATTGAAATCTCAGTGAAGCGGCACGCTGGCCACAACACAATTTGGGAAGAGTCCGGGTGATGACTCCGTGGCAACAATAGCTAGAGAGAGGCGGACCTACCAAGCGACCGACCGAGCAACCGACCCAGCAACTACCATCTCTAGGTAGTGACAGAGACAGGAGCAGAGAGTTAGTGTCGGAAATAGGCCTGCAGTGTGACACCAGTCCAGAGATCTCGCTATCTGCTTGGGATGTCGTTGTGTTACTCTGTCAAACAGCCCCAGTATTACGTCGTTGACTACCCTCGGTCCGTGCAAGGAGTATGTGGGATGCCAGTCCAGTTGAGATCTGATTCTGAAGCTCTTGACGAACTCCAACAGGTAAAACACGTTGTTGTCTTGTGCAGTACACCTGGATGAGCTGACTGAGTTGACTGTAGGATGGGTGTGGCTGGTTAGCTGATTCCCTCCATCACGGCCTCACCAATACATTGCCATCCTGAATTGCCGGCATCCCTATCACTTACATGCCATGTTTCATGATTGGAAAATATACTTGAAGGAGTTGTGCATCCTTATCTACTGCCACTGTCTACAGAATCCTTGACATTTGATGACATTTGAAAATATTTCTACCACTTTAACTACAAATACGTCACATATCTGAATATTTTCTACCAATTTTGACGGTGTACCACTGAATATTTATCTGTGTAGGTAACGCTAATGTTTGATTGCATGGTATGGGTATGGGAGTGCTCACATGTCTGGACACATCAAATATTTTATTCATCCTTCTCTCCATTTGCTAGTAATTTACCTGTGAGTTGTGATCATTAGAGGTGGGGTGAAGGCTTCAGCAGAAAAAGTCAGGGGTCAAACCTCTTGCCCTGTGCCTGATTTGTTTGACCAATACTGATCAGAATGCCACAACTAATTCTTCTTGAATACATCGCATTTTTGGATTAGTGAATCACAATGTTTGATGGCAAAATAATCAGGAATGTGTTAAAGGTCATTTCAAACATATTTGCTTTTTGTTGCATTGTAGTAATATTTGTTTTGAATATCTGAATGTATTTTGTGATGCATTAGTATAAGTTTATGATTAAGATATTTTCAACTGGAATTCAAGTAATTGAAATTGTTAATGTAAATTTAATAAGCAGTATATTTTCTGACAGAGAGCATGCTGGTGACCCCAATTAATAGGATGTGGTTAAAAGAATGTGGTGACTGTGTGTCATACATATGGCATGTGGAGACATCACACCTCAGGGTCAAATGTGGATGAATCTAGTGGTTTCCTATTTAGCTTTAAAGCCACAATCTCCAGTTTTTCTAACATTGTTTTTCTATTTTCTAACTTTCTAATTG
Organism: Lepetodrilus schrolli; assembly: GCA_032361225.1. Classification (NCBI taxonomy): domain Eukaryota; kingdom Metazoa; phylum Mollusca; class Gastropoda; order Lepetellida; family Lepetodrilidae; genus Lepetodrilus; species Lepetodrilus schrolli. The sequence continues at coordinate 11,102 of JAUTBT010021084.1, forward strand.
TTGCATATGGGTGAAAGTTTCTTGCTGTGTTGTTAAGCCATAAATCACTCACTGTATTTTCCAATTTTAATTAAAATTACTATTTATTAATTTTGCCTTGCAGTAAATAGTTCATGAATAAAAATGCATTTTTATATAAGATGTTTGTACATGCTTTGAAAGGTATGAATGTTTAAATTTCTGTATATTACCGATTCAAATTAATTCATGTATGCAAGCAAATGCAAATTATCTTGATAGTATATATCATAAATTATATATGCACATAAAGATGAAACTGAATAGTTTGTGAATTAATGTCTACATACATATCTATACATTCATGATTAAATCATGTGCTAGAATGCCATAAGATTAAGCAAGCAAGATTATTGAATATGCGTGTAGGTTTAGACTTTGAAGCCACATTATATGCTGTTCTATTGATATGCATGTGTACTGTCTTCTCACCTTTCAGAGTTGCCAACACTAAATAGTTCGTCCCTTCTTTTATTTCAATGTGACCCACTCTTAATGCACAGTCATGAAGCCTCCACGTTGTGCCTTTAACATGTCTGACATATCATTAAAATATCACAATAATAGAAACATACTGGCAAACAATTCATCTAAATATCCCACAAAATGTATATTGGGAATGAAATATATTAAGTTTGTATAAAACAAAATATTTAAAGGGTGAATGGTTAATTTATTGGATACAAACTTTTAAAAGTTTTTTGATATCAATTGAGCCTTCTGACTTATAAACTGTGGGAAGTTGTCTTGCTGCCTGGAAGGGGAATGATATCGATGTTTCGTCAGTTTGTTGTATATACATGTGGACACGGGTTTATATGTTGTGACATGTAGGGAGATTAGCACTGCTACACCCATAGATCATGTGTTATGTTCTCAGAGTGATATTGGATGAACGCACCTATTCAAAGTGATATGCTATTATTCATGCTAGCTCTCTGTAACCTGTGAGGTTGGGAAATCCAAAGAATGTGACTTTATTAACCCCTCGCTCATTGAGCGGTGTAATAATTTCAACAATAATCTGACATGGTCACATACCAGACTTCATCAATAAGCTGCACTCCTCTAACAAGGCGTCCGGTCCGATACAGGCTGTCTGCACAGAGACTGGCTGCAGACACTGCCTCATATTATATGTACTGAGATTGCAGTCAGTTAACATCGCATACCTATTCTAGTCCAAAATAAATTAAAATGTGGAGCTATAATGACATTTTTTTTACTTCTGGGTGGAACTTTGTATTGGTTTATTGGCTTAAAAGTCTCTATTCCAGCTTTAAGTAAGCTTTGGTTGCGTATTTGGACTATAAATTTAAGAGATTTCAACAGGTGATTTACCTATAATGAGATGAGGAATGCATAGCCAGTCAAGCAGATAGTTCTGAACACACACTGACCCCAGCCCTCAGGTGGGGTTGGGGGAAGAAGGGGGAGAGACTAGAAATTCATGGGTGGGGCGGATGATAGACAGGGGGAGAGAGGATGGAGAGAGGCAGTTCGCTGAAGGAGTAGGGTGGGGTGGACTGATTCTGACCCTCTCAATTACACCTAGGCTTATCATGTCCTAGTCAGTTAGCTAGAGGCAGATGCACCTCACTGCTTCACTATACCACATGTGTGTTGTCATATTCCCATATAGTATTGTAATACAACACCCCCTCAGGGGAGTTTGTCTACGCTCATTCCTCGATATACTGCTGGGATATTTGTCTGTATCACCACAGTACTAGTTGAGTTTCTCCCATCAATCAATTTTCTTTCAAACCAGTGGCCTTCTACTGCCAATCTATTAAAGAGGTAAGGGGATTCCCTTCTTTGACTTCATAATAAGATGTTTGGACCACCTCTGAAAGAGTTCCTTTGAGTTTGTATTTCTTGTCAATGATAGAGACATTTGTTGGAGAATGTCTGAAAAATGTTTATTGGCTAGACAGGTCATTTAGGTGGGAAGTGGACTGTGAGAGGCATTCTATAGAAATATAAACAGGTGTCAGTAGATGAGATATCCCCCAGTGGTGCCACGCTGGAACCTGCTGTCAGCTTGTGTTAGCAAAAAATACTTTCTATCTCTGGAGTAATTGTTAGCTGAGTGTGTTGCCATCAGCTTCTATCAGTAGCTGTTGTTGTTGTAGTAGTAGCAGTAGAGGTGGTAGTAGTAGTAGTAGTAGCAATAGTATCGGTAGTAGTAGAGAGAGAGTAGTAGTAATAGTAGTAGTAGTAGAGGTAGCAGTATAGAGAGTAGTAGTAGTCATAGCATAAGTAGTAGCAGCCAAGGTAGTAGTCAAAGTTCTGGTAGTAGCCGCTATGCCAAACACAAGAATGACAAAGTTGTTGGTTGTAGTGTATAGTGAATGTGTCAAACTACAAAACTGACTGGTTTGAGTTTAATTCTCACACACAGTCTGGATACCATCTCCATACTGGAAAACACTTCCACGTACTGGTACACTGGTACAATAATCATGATTCATTGGATGCAGTTGTCAGTCACTCTGTATATCTGCTATATAAGGTAACAAATAACTAAGTGGTAACTGTGCCTTCAGAGCAGCCTAATTTCTGAATACTTGTGAGTATGTAAGCTATGCTAATCTGCTTATGTCTATTTCTAAGCTGGAGACTAGGTGAATAAAAAGGCCACTGTCTCTGCCTGTCTTGTGTTCCCTGGGGCTGATGTTGATCAGCCTGTCAGTGTCCAGACATGAATGAATCAAACATTTCCAACCTGTCTTCAACTGGAAAATTGTTCTTTTATGATCCTTTCAAGAGCAATCTTTTTAGATTTGTTTAAAAGGTAATTATTTTTTTTATGTATTAAGAATAACATTCTTGAATCAAATGAGGGAAACAGTGTTCACAGTACTAGTAAAGTATTTGTCAGAATCTTATATATTTATAACATTACATATTGAAATAATTATTATTAATTGATTAAATAAAATAGTTAAATTAATGTAAGTTATAATCTGAGACACTGGTTCAGGTGTACAGTACTACAGACATTGGATTAAGAAGTTTGGTTTGTTAGGGATTTTCTTAAGCAGAACAGCCAATATTTACTGATTGTGATAAGCAAGTTTATTTTATGGTGCTGTGTTGAAGTAAGATATACAATCAGATAGCTGTTGACACTAGGTAGTCCTACACTGAGACTGGGTGGTATGGCTGTGTCCTCATTGTTGTGTCGCCATGGTAATGGTGGGTGGGGGTGGAGTAAGAGGCTACGAGTGGTTGAGCATAGAGCGGGGACACTCCGCAGTCACTATCTGCTGGTCCACACTCGCACTGGAATGACAAGCTGCCACTGAGAGGGACATTTGAGACGGACACATATATTTCTGCCAGGTAGGTCCTGTCTGACTGCTTGCAGATAAACATGTGGCCACCTTCACAAAGCCCTTCTTAGCTTGCACAGACATGTCTTCTGATACTGGGATTACACATGTGCTGCCAGTTGAATGGGTCCTCCTTCCAAAGCTGATCTGATTCGGGGAGCTGGGATTTCACTGGAATTTTGAGATGCTAGATTTCAGTCATGTTGGTTATAAATGGACACTGTTTCATGCTTCACATAATAGTAGGATGATAATTGGATGACCTATATCCATTATCAGGGCTAGAATACTTATATGCCTGTCCAAGATCATGGCCATTTGCCATGTATAATGGTTCACCTGTATTAATTTACCTGCATTAAGAGCAACTAGTAAATTTACTTGGGTTGTCCATGTACCAGTTTATGTGTTTGGTCAAGTATACTTATATGGTGTTCAGTGGGGCCAGTGAGGAAGGGGTGGGGCCAGTGAGGAAGGGGAGGTTCTCGATTACGGACAAGGTATGTGGGTAACAGCCCCTATTGTCCTCCCTACAAACACTTCACAGACCAGGGACTCCAAAAGGAACAGTTCATTTAGCATTGGTGTAAAGATAGGTTATTATGAAAAGAAGGGGTAGTGATTAGAATGTGCCTTTCAACTCCTGCTGCTGGCGAGTGGGAAGAGCCTTTAATGTTGGCTGCTCTACACCAGATTCAATATGCAGATTATGCAGTGGTCAATGAGGCAATGTGTGGATGCAATTACTACATGGCCGTCTTTTGACCAATGGAGAATGGAACTGGTCAGGGTCGTAATTGTGGATTATAGTTTACAGATTATCTTATTGTTGATGGATGTGTTTTGTATTGGTGTTAAGCACTGCAATAAAGTTCTATTCCAATGAATAGGAATTACACATTATGAAATGGTTCATTTTATTGAAGTATGTCCACCTTGAGGATTATGTGTCTTTAATGAAGTCTGATTTATTTATGCTACCTAGTATATGATGTCAAATTATCATGTTAAAGGTCAGAAAATTCTTATTATTCATCAATGTTTTTTACATTTATGAAATTATTATTTATTGCTTTCTTTCAAGATTAATATACTGCCCCAGAAAAACTGAGAAAGTTCAATGATTTTCTTTGGAAAGATGATTTAATCAATCCCCATCCACTAATATGACTGTAAAGTCCTTTCTACCAATTCAAATCCTGTTACCACAAGACCCAACCTCCCTCTTCCCCAGACCAGTTGCTGCCCCACCCAGACTGTTACCCGAGAGTTGTGTTCATTCCTAGAAGGTAGAGGTTGATGGAGGCCTGTAATATTGATTGATTTACAACAAAGAGGGATTTGTATTAGTTGGCATTAAGACTTCACATCTGTCTTACAAATCATTCCTGGCAGTGCCTTCTCATTAAGCCAGATAATACCTCCAATTTAATATAATGCTGAAGCAAGAGTTAATTTGTGCATCGCTATTGAGATATTGATTTTAGGATTTAGGAGAAAATGTGTTATCTTTTGATTAATTTGTGATATCATGTATGTCAAGTGTTTCTGTGCATGAGCGAGAGAATGGAAGGGATTCTCCTGTTTGCTGAACTCTGACACACTGTCCAGCAGTACCATACACAGATATTGTAGTTCAGATGACACAGATACGGCATACACAGCAGGTATTGTGCATTTAATCGAAACCATGTGCACATTTACATGTCGATAAATATTTCATGAAAGTGTACAAACACTTACAGGATAATACCTTCCCTATGCACCCTAGAATGTAATCTCACTCTCCCTAAAATGTGACCCGCATACCCGTCTGCATTCCATATAGGTATGAAGTATACTGGAGGTATACTGGATACCCTGTGTGTGTGATGGACAGTAACATTGCTGGGCTCCTACTAAACAAACACTGAGGTGTTTTATGTATATTTGTCAAAGATTGGATTGGTATATGAAGCACAAAAGAGGGAAAATTGTAAACGACTTAATATCCAATTTCACATTTGAAAAGAGGGTGAGTGAATGGCTGAATGTTTAACTAGAGATTATATATCCAGTGTTCTTCAAGTCATGTAGATATCAGCGTGGACCCTGAAAGACGGACACGTAGTTTGGGCAGAACTAAATAAACAATACAAATTTGAGATTATCTAAATTCAACATTGCAATGATATAGATTTATACAATTAGATTATGTGTTTATTCCTACTTGTAGAAGGACATCAGTATGCTGTTATCTGTGAATTGATCATTCCTACAGGCACACTGATGTAAAGTTCACTGCTAGTTACACTTCAATGTCAATTACAGAAGGCAAAGACTTGGCATTGATATCATTTGCCTCCTTCTAAACATATTATGGCTTTTTCTTGTGGAGGACAAGGACTATATTGAATTATTCAATCATAATCTGTTATGTATGCCCATCACAGGCTGGGATGGAATCTGTTTATTAATAATAGAGGAGTAGTGGAGACTGGCTGGCTTTCCATGGAAGAGATGGTGGCATTGGACATCAGAATAGGACATCAGTATAGAGCGGACTGGGTATAGGACATCAGTAGAGGACAGATTGGGTATAGGCCATCGGTATAGGGAGGACTGGTCTCCTCATGTGCAAGGCACTGATGTCTGATGACAGTTCGACGACAGTGGTCTGCTGTTTGACTGGTTATCACTGGCCATACTACTGTGCCTACATGTTAAATCTCTCCCAGTCCCTCATTACTCATCTTAAAGAGACACCAGAGACTGGCCAAGATTAACATGTCCACTCTGCTTAGGATATGTTTTCTACATTTAGCATATTTTGAGATGAAAGGTGCCAAATGATTTCTATTTGATCTTCAATAACTTTAAGTTCCACTGAGTCTTTAATAACATGTCTATCTATATATCTGGATCTTCAATAACCTTTTCCCAGTGGATCTTCAATAACTGCAATGTGGATCTTCAATCACTGCAATGTGGATCTTCAAAACCCCAATATATCTATGGCTCAGTGGTTTGCATGTTGAATTATTGGTGCAGAGCTTCTGGGTTTGAAGCTCAACATTAATATCTACAGAAGTTGTGGTTTATTATAACACATGATGACTGCATGCTTGGTGTGCTGCTACTATCCTAAAAACTGACAAACCATGAAATTTGTGAAAAGAATATTTAAGCAGTAAAATATGTAATAATATACTCATTAATTCTATGAGATGATCAAGACATCCACTGTTAAGCTCAATACAGTGTTCTAGACCATCATAAAGCATTGGTCCGATTTCTCTCGGCTTCTATCCCACAGATTACCTTCCTACACATAATGTTTAGTTGTATCCTCCTCTCTATAGGCACAGACACATCGTGCAGGCAAGGTACAGATTGAAATATTGCACAGTGTTTAAAATAGTTATGGCCGGTATGTCTTTTATGGACTGAAATTCGGTGATGGACCATCCTGTCATCAGATCCCCCTAGCTCACACTGGCCTGTCACTACACACATGACCTGCTTTCCTGGACAGAGTTTCCACATTCTTATCAGTTTACTACCACCACCACCTATCTATGGTAGCGCTCGTGATAGTGGTAGCAGTGGTGTATGTGGTGGGAATTGTGGTGTTGTAACTCATCTAATTTTATCATCTGTACAATACTATGTTTAGAGGCATTAGATAGAGTGTATACATAGATGACATTGATAAACATTTATTAAAAGTGAACAAATCTTGAAAGTTGCTTTAAACCCTAAATCAACCATTAATAAAAGAATTATACAGGGTAGAATGACAACAGTAGATACATTTAATCAATACATTAATAAACCTTTCCAATTACTGACTATTCTTTATTTTTAATAGATATGAAATAGCATAATTATCATTTACATAATTATCATTTATAATGGAATATTCCATACATTTCCTATAACATTGACAACAAAATTAATTAGAAAACTTGTTGCAGGCATTTAAAATGTAGGAATATACATAACTGGTTTAGAGGTATATGCAGTTCTATATCGGTATCCAATATATTATAGTTTACATTGGTAGACTGCTTGTGTCTATTCCATAAGCACAGGCTTAGTCTGGTCAGGTGTCTCCCGATAGACTTGGTATAATGAGGTGGCTTGATTACAGGAGGTTACTCAGGTATGTGTGTGTGACAATTTTATCAGGTTTACAGTGTGAGCGGCAAGGAGGTAGAGGACAGAGTGGCTGTTTGGTTACTCCAGTGGGGGACTTCTGTGACAGTAAATAACACTGGCTGTTTGCTCGTCTTCATGCTGCGACCAGCCAGGCAGGTAGACCAGCCAGCAGATATATACACGGGCTTAATGAAATACTAGCCTGGACAACTCACAGTTTGATAGACCGTGGAACTTACCACACGTTGGGGGACACATACGTTCAGTTCGGGTATGCTCGGTAACCCAGTGTTTCTTCAGATCTCGGACGACAGACACATTCAGGTAGGCTGGATTTCAAACATGATGTTCTACGCTATCTGGTTATCTCATCTTCGTTAACACACCTGTGATTAAACATGCTTACCTGGCAGAGTAAAGCAAGTAGATTATGTCCGGCCCAATCAAGCAGAGACACTTAGGATTGGTGACCATATTCATTCCCAGTCATACCGTCTTATCATAACCAGTGGGTTTAGCAACTTGTTAGGTTTACACATTATTGTAGTGTGAGTGTCTTATACATATACTAACGTATTACTACCCCCGAGTGCTAGTTGTGGTATTTGCTATACACGAAGGTAGGTGACATGGAGAGCAAGGACTGCAGTGTTGTTAATAATGTGAGGTTGATACTTCTTCTAGCTAAGTAATCACATGGGGGTGCCAATATATTTAATGAGTGTTAGCATCATTAGTGCTGTGATGTGTATTTATCAACTATAATTGATAATTGGGTTGGATAGTGGTAAAGCTGTATAGAGACCTGTGATAATTGACTGGGAGTGTTTGATGTGAGATTACATATTTGATGATGTCCAATTATCGACTACACTCATGCTGGTATATTCCATGTCCTCATTGCGGCCATCATGATGACTTAATTATTATTTCATAATACCAATTTAAAGAAAAACACAACTAAATTATGATTTTTTTGGATTTTTTTGTGTGTGCACATTAACATTTCAGAATAATTCACATAATGTGTAGATAATTTTGTCTATGTTTTAAATATTTACTCTGAGATGGAGATGTGCGGTGTGTGTAGCAGGAAGCTCTGTGGATGCCGGCCTCCGCTCCTAACAATAGTCATCAAACAAAAAAGTTTGCCTTAGGAATAACACGTTGTTTGAACTTTCAAAAAAACTTGTTTGGTAAAATGTCTATTGACTGCAGGTCTTTAATACAGCAATGCTCTTTTGAGCAGAGGTATTTGAGCTATGGCAAACAGCATGCAGAGGTAGCAGAGGCAACTGGGCAAGCTCTTTAGATGTATGCAAACCGGAATACAATTTCTTAAATGTATTGCTTCAAGAAAAGGAAAATAGAATCACATCATGTGAAATTAAGTTAATTAAATACATAGTGTAATTCATTTAAGTTTTACTTAAAATCATACTATAATATACAATAAATAACATGCATTTATACATATGGATAAATAAATGGATTTAAAACTAGCAGGACATCTTTGCTAATAAAAGTTTTCAATTATTGATTAGGATCTTTTAGTTTAAGCAAATGAAATGAAACAAATCTCATCTTCAAATGTTCAAAAAATATAAAGCATTTAGTGTTGACTTATTTGCTTTCAAACTGAAGAATGAAATAATCTTGACAGATTACATTAAACCAGTACATTAATTATAAGACTAATTAACTAATCACTTTAGCATATATATAACATTTTACAGGCAATAGTATGGTACATTCACATCACTATTGTAAGATTTTAATATGATACTAATTGTCCATGTACAAGCCACATCTGATAGCGTGGTGAATTTCACCTCTTGCAATGACGTGTCCTGTTAAAAGTGGATTGGTCTGGTAGGTGAACGTGTGACATGCCTCCGTTAGAATGAATCCATCTGCCGCAATCATCTCGCTTTATACACCCATTATACCTGTACAGTTCCAGTCTCATAGCCCCATTGTCCTTCCATAGCTCCATTGTCCTTCCATAGCTCCATTGTCCTTCCACTCAGAGGCAAGATGCTGTGTCATATTTAACTTACATGTATAAATGTCCTGCCTATCCTACTTCCAACATTATCTCAAAGCAGTAATTCTCCTTAACCAGTGAACAGATTTAGCTGTAAATGCACATACACATGCATATTCGCATCAATGACCATTTGAATTGTTTGAATCTTATTGGAAATTGGGTAATTGACTTTTGTCTTATATCAATGAAGCTATGATCATGCTATTTAGAAAGATGGATAGTGACAAATATTTATTAATTATATTGTTTCATTTAATTGGGATTTAGAATGACTAAATGTGCTACTTGGTATGTTTTCCTGTTAAACCTTTTACTGTTACCACAAGATACATGCTATTTCACTAGACACATGAAATATCCTTTATTATAATATAAAATATTTTAATAAATAAATATTAAAGTACATGGAGTTGCTTTGACCAATATGCCAGTTAGAAGTGAGGCTGAAGTACTAGTGTGATTTTTCATTATTAGTTCAATATACTATGAATATATTGTTAATATTGTTCTCTATGGAATAGTAATGACACAGGGTTGGTCATTATTAAGCCTTTGATATACAGTAGTAGCTGGTCAAGCATGGTAACACTCAATATACACACAGTACAATACCACCAGTATATCACACTGACGATGGTCTCCATAGAACTGCACTAGTCTGATGAGATTCCTGGCACCGGTGGAATGAATCTGGCAGAATGGTGAAATGGCACCGGCAGAAAGGCACCGGCAGAATGGCTGCAGTGTCTGTAGCTACTTGCTGCTCAGTGGTGCTTACTGAACCACACTCCTATTGATTAGCCATGAGAACAGACAGAAAGGCAACAGTCATAGATTTTTACCCCATGATGTCCTGAGAGACAATAACAACAGGTTTAGTTTCCGGTAGTGTATATTGATAGTGTATATTGATAGATGTGTCCCTCTTCCTATCACAAGGCTTATATTACAGTTCACCATTTTGATATTGATTTTTATTAAATAAAACATTTTGCATAATGGTCTTCCAACTCAAATTTCACAGTTTTCAGATTGTTCAGATATATATGGACTCAGCTTTGGATATTGTTTTAAAATAAATATGATTATCAAAAAAAATCCTATTCTAATGCATATATTTTATTCTGAAATAACCTAGAAAAATATTAAATTGATTGCTGATTTTTATCAGTTGCCATAATGAAAGATATGTACATGCAACATCAGGCTGGCTATACAATATTCATGAAGCAGTGATGCGATAGGTGACATGATGTGTAAGGCATGTATATCTGGTGTGCTGTGTGTCATCCCGCCCAGTAGAATATGACATTGTAATGTCTCTGTAAAAGTATGGATACATGACTGAATATTGGATTTAATATTCACTCTCTGTGAGGATCAGGACTATCGTGCTACAAGGCTGTGAGTCAACTGTGGTTTTTAGTAGGACAGAGTTAAAATATCTGAATATATCTTGGAACTGCTGATCAGACAAATGTATGGATAGCTTTTGAATGTTCTTGCATTGCATTCCATGTTGTATCAATGCAATATTTAATGTGGGTTTGGTTTTATTTGAAATATTTTATTGGTTTCTAAGATGGTTTTTTTTAGATAGGTTCACCTTTTCGGAATGTCATTTTGGACACATTTGGTTTAAGTAGGTATGGGAGATATGCCGTGATGCTGGTTTAAGTAGGCATGAGAGATATGCTGTGATGCTGCATGTAGCCTGTGATGTTGTGAAGACGTTCACACCTCAGGTACTTACTGAAACAAACCTCGTTAGCACCTTACCTAATAGCTTCTTTCACGTTGCATGGATGAAAGCCTTTCAACTTCCAAGCAAGTAGCATTCCAACAGCGCAGATTAAAAATGTACTCTGTGGTATATTGGGCATTGCTGGTTATATTTCTGCATGGAATGTCTTTATGAATGAATTGTATCTTACATGTATTCACAGATAACTGTTTTATGTGTCAAAGATAGGTAACCCTCATGCCATATTCACCAAGCCATCCATCCTCAGGGACAAACCTACCTATCCCAGGTCTGACGAGTCTTCAGTTCTGTCTGTGAACGTTTTACCAAAGATTTTCTCCTTATCTAATTTTCACATGTACTAATGTTGTATTTCTGATAGATTCAAAGATGACTAACTAGTTGAAGCTTGTAGGTTCTCTTTTATTCTCTTTGGTTGATGTCATAGTTCCCTGGGTTGTGGTCTTGCTTAGTGTAATGTCTTCATGCTTAGGTGTAATGTCTTCATGCTTAGTGTAATGTCTTCATGCTTAGTGTAATGTCTTCATGCTTCATGATTGTATTTTCAAGTTTTCTATGGTTGTGATGTGGTCTCATTTAATGAGATGCCTAGCTTGTGTTTCCAAGATTGAAGATTGATCATGTGACTCCCATACTGAGATTTGTCAGTAAGATGAGAGGGCAATGTGGATTCTAACCTTTTAGGACTGGAAAATGACAGCTTGCGTTGTATACTCTACATGGGGTTGAGAATGAAGGCAGGATGCATTGATCAATTGATCAGAGTAATAATGTAGTACTTTGAGCATGTAATACTTTCACATATGGATTTGGCATATTGTAAATGTACGCATTATTATTAATATGGGTATTATTATTATTATAGTTGTTTTTGTATTATGATTATTATTATTATTATAGTTGTTGTTGTTGTTGTTGCAGAGTTACCCGCCACGCAACATGCCTGCCGCCAGTCCTAACACCACCAGCAGCCAGTCCAGCAACCAGTCGCTGTCCGGAGACAACCTCAGTCGGACAAACCTCTACATTCGTGGCCTTAACCCCAACACCACAGATAAAGATCTCGTCACATTATGTCAACAGTGAGTACCACTTTTATCATATATGTCATAAGTCCATTTGTCAGGGTACTTGCACACACTTGTCCCCCCTCCACAAGATAGAGAATGACACAGTACACAACAACAACCTTCTCAAATAGCTTGGAATCATTTCAATTTTGAGGTAGAGTGTTGGCATAATGCCTTGTTATCATTTGAGACACCATTTGCTCTACTATATTTAGAAATATTAAATTCCAATCTTCTGGGTTTTCAATATTAGAATGATGAAGTCTTGATAGCATTGTTTTACGGCAGCTGATGTTCAGTTTTACTCATGTTACAACTTCAGAAGTTCAAAGGTATTTAACGTTTGATACAAATCTGCATCCTGGCCACATACTAGTTCTTTATGTTTCTACTGATGAATATATTTCTTTACATTTCTAGGATCTTTTAACCAAAATTAAACTTACTTTACATATAAGATTCCTCCCATATCTATTACATGTCCATGCTATCCTCAAGAGATGTTATTTGACTTTGTCTTCAGGAAGTTAAGAACTAAGATCATGGACAAAAAAACTTTGAATCTGGGTGAGGCAATTGGATTGATTTTTCAGCTCAAAGCTGAACCTCAGATGGCTGTTGCCGATAGGAATTCTGACAGATATTTGATTAAATAACGTCCCAGTCTGTAATGAGGAGCACTGGGCATATCAGTCTCTGTGCTCAAGTCCTCATAGGCCTGTCCTTCTTCTTTAATGCCCAATCAGCCCTCCACAAATACATCTGTCAACCTCATCTTTACAGCTTTCTACAAGCTTGTACATGGGAACAAACTCAAATCTGTTAAAACATCACTAGCATTTGCCATTTAAGGCTGATGTTTGAATGTAAGAAGCATTAATTTGATTAAGTATTACTTTGATATAGTAGTAGTTGGACATATTTGTAGGCTCATACAAATGTAATATATATTTTTAATGCTGAATACATGATCTATATGATAATACATTTTGCCATAGCTTACAGTTATTGTCAGTATGGTATATGTATTATATGAAATGATAAAGCGTGATATACAGCATGATATTACATATTCCTACTTAATAGTATTCCACAAGCTGCCACCACTGACATTGTAGTCATAATAAAGTCATATATTTTATAGCAGGGAATCAAGAGTCAGGTGATATAACATTATGTGTCGGAAACAAGCATTTTATTGTCTGGAAGTATCTGGATGGCCTCAATATTTGTTTAGCATATTGACAAATAGTTATTGTACTGCGTCTTCGATAGGTCCACGTAATGCCTATCTGAATCCATGTAATACCTATCTGATAAGAGCACGCACACGCACACACACACACACACACACACACACACACACACACACACACACGCACACGCACACGCACATGCATACACATACACATACACATGCACACACACACAGGTACTAGTATGCCATTGCATATGATAAGTAGATAGTACTCTCCCCTGTTTGCTAGTTTAATTATCAAGCTATAAAGGTATTTTGCAAGGACTGACACAGCCGAGCCCCCCATAACTCAGTGTACCCAACATACAAGCTTAATCATGTATATCACCAAAGGTATTGCATCACAATTGAACAAGTGAATCTTTCACCATTGTCACTGTTACAGAAACAACCACCCAGTTTATCATTTTCTGAATCAATGTACATTCAGTTGTCGGTGTTATGTATGGCTTGATGTGGCAGCTGGTATGTGCAGATAATATTGCACTTCAGTTTATGCTGTGTGGTATTGAAGGTGAAGGTTGGTCCTCATTTGATGAATACTTATCTCCTCAAAATATCTCCCAACCATGCAACCATTCATCATATGTACAATATTAAACATAACATAAATCATCATTCTGATTAACATGTGTATTTGTCTCAATGTGGATACGAGGCACAACCAACTGTAATCTATCAAATAATACATCATAATGCCCATGAAAAACAACTATTAAATAGAATGTGTTTCAGCACTGGAATATATATTTTGAGTTTAATAAAGTAAATCACAGACTGTAACTCTGGCCTAAATGTTGATGAAATCACAGAGTTATTAATGTCCACTCGTTTGTCCAGAGTACTGTATATTATCTGAGTTGTATTACCAGCCTACATATGTCATGGTTTCCTCCTGTCAACATATTAAAAACATGTTGAGTATTTATTGACAGGAAAATATTTTGATTTGCTGTAATTACAGTGGGCATCAGTGCCATAAAGTACATAAACACAGCACTTTGCCTGGTGGGCAATCGGTGAGTACAAAGAAATATAGCCTTGGGTGTTCATACTGGAATGAACAATGATACAGAGCTGGTCATTACCTTGCTGACCCTTGCCCAGTGTCTCAGGTAGTTGACCAGTTGGTGGACATATTGAACCACTTATGTAACCCACCTTCAAGTACACAGTTCATGAAGTGGAAGTAAATCACTTTGGAAGGATGTAAATAGAAGTACTGAGGCCAGAACTCACGTCAATTCAGGGTTAATTAAGAACGATTGACTGATTGCAGTTAATTATTGTAGTTAATTATTGCAGGCATGTTTAATTAAGCAGCTACAGATTTTGTCTGTTTTGGTATTCTTCAGTGATTTTGCTTGATCATATGTTGATACCCATACTGAATCCTTGTGGCATATGGTCTGCTCAAGTTGAAGGTCATGACCACCAGCTGAATCAAACTTATTATTAGAATTAGTATTATTAGTATTTTTAGGTAAAGGTCCGATGACAGTGATTTTTTTTATGTGGACACATTCATGAAGTACGACTATCATAGCGGAGAGTAAATCTATCTGAAGATATTAGCATATCTGGGAGAACAAGTCCAACTCCTCACTGCAGGATATAAATAGTTCAGATTATTGTTCCATTCCAGTAAAGCAGTCGCCATGGGCTGCATCACTGCAGGCAAGTCATACAACAGCTTCAGTCCTTTTTCTTGTCATCAGTGGCTTTTCAGGATATGGGCTACTACATCATAAAGCATCATAACATGTGAAACCTATGATGTTCTTGATTACGGCTTACAAATCAGACATATGGAGATGAAAATATCTTTCTGAATTGTAATACGATGTCTAAGATCTAGAGCAAAAGCTTCAAATAGATATACCTTAATTCCTTTAAAAGTAGATTATTGGAATAAAGCTCAATACAACGTATTAACTTTTTCCTAATTTCCATTTTATAAATCAAAGATCAAATTGCATATTTGACCTTCCTGTAGAACTTCCTTGCTAATGTTATACACAGAGCTTCCTGATGTTTAATGATGGTCTGAAGGACTTTTCTCTGAGACAGTGCACTTGTTGAGAGGCTGTATAACTATCATTACTACGTTTAGCTGGTCTTAGCTCTGGTAACCCTGATGTAACCCTGGCTATGACCTCGGGATTAGGACCAATCTGGCTTGGATTTTATCTTATGAAACTGTGGAGCACCACATGGGATTGTGGGTATGGACCACTTATGTGGTCGGCCATTTTGATTCAATTCAGGCTTGTCGAAGCATGAAAAGAACAGATACTTAAAGTGTTTTGAGGAGATTTGTATATGTTAGGATTGTCCTGTTATTGAATGAATGATAGTGAATGGAAGCTTAACCTTAGGAAATAGACATTCATCTTTTTTATAAAGATTTAGTAGGAACAATGTCCTTTTGGGCTTGATTGCAGCTCTTTGGAATTTCAAGTTTTTATGAAAACATAGAACTTGAGGACATGAGTATGCAGGATATAGTTGAATGAAATGAAAGAATGTCTGAATCACTTGAGGATGTTCTGATAGATGAGTACAGACAGTTTAAGGCTATTGTTAGTTTAGGGTCAGTTTGGTTCTAGATGGCTTCCATTGATACAGTTGTAGTAGAACACTTGGAAAAACACAATTAGGATTCAATAGCCATATGTGACTGAATATGTTGTATTTTAGCCACACAAGCAAGTCCATACTTAATGTAGCATGGACAAGATTAGAAGATTACTTGCTTTCCGTGGGAATGTTCGGGATGTTACTGATTTTTAAAATGGAATTAATCAATATGTCCACCAAAAAATGGCAACTTAACAACTCGGTTGACATGTATATTTCAAAATTGGATTTAAGCTGTACAATTTAGTCTCAATTCTAAACAGGATTATTTGTATGCAATTTAATGAATTAAGACAAAGAACGAATCATTAATTTGAAAACATAGCTGACATACCCTTCAAGATTGCTGCCATTGAAGATTTTATTTACAGTTGTTTTGTTCTCTGGTGAACATTTCTATTTATGGTAATATGCAGTATTCTGTGATTTATCAGTGGCTCTTCATGTACTTCATGATAGATCAGTGGGGTAATGTCTTAAGAGGTTGAATTATCGATAATTTATTTTTTATGTTAGTGGAATGTTAAAACCCAAAGTAAAGAGATTTCATAAAATACCCTGAGAGATAACAACAAACTGTCTGACAGAGACAGGGTAGAAATACAAATCAAAACTGGAATATAAAATTATAGACAGAATCCACCTTGTGAGTTGACGATGTGAGGCATTGTTATGGAGCATCATGGTCCCATGCCTGACTGGAGCAGAACAGAGATAGGTGTAGTTACACACTCTCAGTCCCAGTGGGATGGCGGCCATTACAACTGTGAAGAGAATGCTGACTAGCTTCTCCCTGCTTGTTATTCTCCACACTACGATGAACATTTGTATGTTATCTGGAGGACGCACTTCTTGCTATGTCCTACCACTCTCTGGTAGGATTGTAGTCATGATTCTAGTCAGCATTAGAAATAAACCTCAATAATTAAAATTCTATGGATGCACTCGAAGTAAATCGTTGACATACGTTCAGGTATTTTATGGAAAATTTTCGTCAATTTAGAGACATTAATTCAAGTCACATGGTTGTCTGTGCCCATTAAGTAGCTCCTCAGGAGGGTGGTATTTGTGAATACTCACATCGGCAGAGATGCGTGAAATTGTGGTTTTCTACTCGTAATGAAGTAGTTATCATTCTAGTACTTTGTAAGGGGTTTTTAACGAAAACACAATACCGTTTTTGTTGTTGCATATTCCTCTTGATACCGGCTACACTTTCAAGCATGGAAAATAGGTTATCTATGCGGTGCATGCTAAAATATTAGGTTATCTGTGAGGTGCATGCTGAATTGTGATCATGTATCAGGTTTGTGTAACTTGTAAACGCAGCCTAGCATAGCTGCAGGACAGTATAGTGGTATCACAGGACAATACAGTGATATCTGGGGAACGGTTACGTCTTTGTGCACACATTGCAATATATAGTGTTTGTCAATATGTATTAACAATTGAACACAACTGAGAAGATTAGAGTACATCTCATTTGTTTTTTGAGATATGTCAGATAAAACGATAAAGTCCTATGGTGGTTTATCTGTTCTCATGCATACATGATGCCAGGATGTACCTTTTGAATGGATGAACATTCTCAAAGTGAATTATAGTAGTACATATAGGAAATACATTTAAATACAAGTCTATATAATACCACAGTCAAAGCTTGTGGGTCATGTAGTTAGTGTCCCTCCATCCATGAACAATTGATGTAATATACATCACTGAAGCTCCACTTACTAACTTGCTTGCTCGTTTACTAATTCTTGATTTCTACCAATATATCTATAGACAAATGCATGTACTATATAGCGTTACAAATCTTCAAGGAGAAAAATGTTTACATTGTATGCTAGAACTAAATGTATTTTCTCTTGATTTCAGATTTGGAAAAATTACATCCACAAAAGCAATAATTGACCAGACAACAAATAAGTGCAAAGGTAAGATATGTCCTATTGTGTGTTTTCTTATTCAATTTCCCATAAAGATTTCAATAATATTCTTTTCACTGTCAAGATTTGCCTAATGATGTTAGATTTTCTTTAATTTCATTTCATGTTGGCTTTGTTTCCCATTAAAAGTGACGTACAAAGTATTGGATGATAGAGTACATTTCATGGTTACCACTAAACTTCACATAGATCACATTGACACCCTCTGTGTCACCAATGTCCTGACAGTTTCATTCCTGGTCTTACTACAGCTGACATATTGAATTCATCTATATTGATCACTTGTTGGGTTATCTCAGGTATTTCTCAACGCTTGTACTTGTGACCTTGGTTAGTTTGTGTTCAGGTGCAAACACTGTATTACAAATGACTGCCCAATTCTGCAGTAATCACTGTCATTCAATACCAAGAATAACACTTGTAAGTATGTAAGAAAATAATTTGTGCCACTCTATTTCTTCCCGCAAAGTATTAACTAAATAATGAACTGTTGTGTGAAAAACTTGGAAATCTAATTTGAGTGGAGACTTGGAAAAATAATTGAATTTAGTACTATTCTGGCAATACCCTGAACAATAGCGTCGTGATGTTTGCATTGCCTGAGTGTATTTGGTTACCTGGTGTTCCTTAGCACACCTGTACATGTGCCTACCTGAAGACACCTGAAGGCACCTGCCACCCCCTCCCCTGGGGATCTAGGCACTGCCTTGGTACCAGGGCTTTAATAAAGTATACAGCTTTATGAAGCTTTATGAAAGCTGCATGTTGTTTCTTGCAATGAGACAGCTAGGCTTAATTCACAACACAGTTTGAGGTCATAGCAAGCTATGGTGTAGGTCTGGAACTAATGTGTAGGCACACCTGTAGGTAGACATGTAGGTACATATAGGCACACCTGTAGGTACACATGTAGGCACACCTGTAGGTACACATGTAGGTACATGTAGGCACACCTGTAGGTACACATGTAGGCACACCTGTAGGCATATCTGTAGGCACACATGTAGGCACACATGTAGGTACATATAGGCATACCTGTAGTCACACATGTAGGTACATATAGGCATACCTGTAGGCATATATGTAGGCACACATGTAGGTACATATAGGTACACCTGTAGGCATATCTGTAGGCACACCTATAGGCACACATGTAGGTACATACCCCACACATGTAGGCATATTTGTAGACATACTTGTAGGATTCACAAGATTAGTCAGGTACACTAACCAACTTTATGTATCTTATTCTGAAAACTAAATACAGATCAATTTAGCAATAAATATTAAACCCAAACATTCTTGATAAGAAAATACATAGCCTTTGAGAGGTTTCACAGCATTGAATTCTTAGAATTGTAAATATGTTTGATCTATGTCATTAACACAGATCTTCCATCTTATTATAAAAGAAATAAGTAAGTCTCCCTATGTGTGACAACCGCAATAACTAGGTTTCTCTGACCTAGAACTGAAATGAATCGGTAACCTGCATGCTGGTCATGTCCATCAGAAAACTAACTTAACCTCTGATGCTCCAAACCCTTGGGATAAAGTTCTCTGACCCTGCATAAAGGGATTCTCATGGCAAGACACGTATTGGGAGATGACACTGTTGCGTTAATACTGGGGTAGGAGCGGCCCCCACTTACACGTAGTCTGTGTGCTGGCAGGGCACCATCAGATACATCTGTGGGTGCCGGGTGGATGCCAGGTAGTGGCCGCTGTTCCAGGCAGGTCAATATCAGACACCGCTGCCAGGATCCATGGGACATTGCAGTGACTAGTTCTCAATGGTTCCAAGTGTAGGCTGTGGAGACATTGATTTAATCAGCTAATAGATAAAATCAAGTGGATGACAGAAAGTTATGGGTTTTGTCCCAGTTGTTAGTTAATACGTGTATCATGGTCCACTTTATCCTTTAGTCTTGTAAATTTCTTCATCTGATTTATTCTATTTATTTGTATTTTTAGCAAATAAAGAATTTAATATAGTTATTGCATGTAATTTTAGGATTAGTTATGGGCTGATAGAGTTATTCAGAAGTTAGTTATTGATTACAAATTTCGCTGTGCTTTCAGTGCAAAACTGACATTATCAAATGTCTGATAGCTGACAGTGACAGATTTCATTACTATAACGAATGTGCTGATTTACTGCAGCCTAAATCAATGGAATTATGAGCCATGTTGAACGCTTTGGAGATGACTGTTCCAGGCCGAGGCAGTGAAACTATTCCTAGCTGTGCCAGGGAAATTATGGAATAGTATCTTCATTTATTGTGTACAGATCTGACCTTTGTCTGTGAGCTCATGTAGTTATTTTTAATAATCCAGCTAAAAAATCTAACTTGATCTCTACCTTTGAAAGCAGACTATTGTTTTATGACAAGTGAAATGGTTGTACAATATTCATTCTGTGTTTTACAAAGTTATTTATCTTGTTTGGTGATGTTAATACCTGGCCTTCCAATTGATTCCTCGCTGGGAGAATTACTTACTTTGCAAGCACTCTTTGTAGTCAAGGCAATATAGCGATTAAGAAAAACAGAATTTAGTTTAAGGAGATGATTACAGCTGTGTTGTCTTGGATCGATTGACACGCATCAGCGTTTACTGTCAGCCGTTTCAGCTAAATTTGTACTGCGATAAATCAGGCAGATTGCATCAATAGCGCAGGAAAGACTTGGAAACATCATAATTTTTGCTTCAAGAAGATCACGGTTCAGGAAGTGAAGCAATGAAGCAATCCGATCGCTTTGTTCGGCCGCTTGTGCAATCACATTAAACCTACGTTGACTGAAGATCTTGTGGTGTGCTCCATTCCAACTCATCAAAATGCTAATGAAACGGGCTGAAACAATTTTTTTTCTGTCAGTCATTTGCAAGCTTCAAATAAATCTGTGACCAAGTGCAGTGGTGAATATCTAGTAGAGGGCCTAACACGTACAAATGAAGTTACAGTGCCCTCATCTAGCAATGTCAAGGTCATTTTAGAAGATACATTTTAATATCAGTAAATGGCTGTGATTTGGGAGGATTTAAGTTAAATTTGATGAAATGATGTGAAGTAAGAGCTTTGCAATGTGATAGGAAAGTGACGGATAATTAGATTAATTCTAACCGTTCATTCATAACTCGGAGAATAGTTGTGATTTACAATAAATAAAATAAAAGTGCTGCTATGTTTCTTCCTCATCCTATTTCTGACTCTAATCAAGATTCTTATTGCTGTGTTATAGAGCATAGTCAATCAAGATTCTTATTGCTGTGTTATAGAGCATAGTCAATCAAGATTCTTATTGCTGTGTTATAGAGCATAGTCATAGAGAGTGAAAACGTAATTTGTATAACAATCCTGCTGATTGGTATTATATATATGTAGCTGTCCATGACAGACATCTTGACCAGGACGTCTGGCTGGCACAGACTAGTGTCCTGTTCCCATGTCTATATGTGCCTTCATCAATCAATCCATTTTTGTTCTTCGCTGTGTGAATACAATTTATTTGTAAATACCAGGACAATGGAGATCTTGATCAAAGTTCTTTAGGCCAGATTAGTCATAGGAAATCTTAAATATTTAAAATCCAATGTTGTCATGAAAATATGGCATCAGAGGAGCATCATTCCTTTGATGGCAATTGCATGGATCAATGGCGTCTTGTTTTACATTGCAGACAATGAGTTTGTGCTCTATATATCCTTTTTTTTAAAATTGGTATTTGAGCCACTTTCAAGATTCTTTCACTTACATAAGGTTTGTCTATATATCTATTGTTCATATTGCAGGCTATGGGTTTGTTATACCTATTGTTCATATTGCAGGCTATGGGTTTGTTATACCTATTGTTCTTATTGCAGGCTATGGGTTTGTTATACCTATTGTTCTTATTGCAGGCTATGGGTTTGTGGACTTTGAGTCTCCCCAGGCAGCTGAGGCAGCAGTGCAGACACTCCAGAGTCAGGGCATACAGGCACAGATGGCAAAGGTAGGTCCGGTATGTCCATCAGCCACCATTAGGCACTCAACGTAGTCCCACACAAAGTAGTTCTGCACAAAGTCTTCCAACAAACTGTTTGATGCATTCAGAAGTCATACCTGTTTCATTAAAAATAAATTGTTCTAAAATCAGGCAGATATTTGCCAGTTATCTGTTTCAGTGTGGAGTGTCACCTTAATTAGATATATTTGCTCCCAGGATTAACTGCCACAGATCTGTCATTTGAACCTGCTTCTTGTCCAGTGATTCTCAATAGCAGTCTCATCATGTTATAAATTGGAGTGCATCAAGGTGCTAAGTGCACTTCTGAGTAAAATCTACCATAGGTTGCCAGTTTCCTAATAAATTATGACTTGGACACCTTATTTCATTGTGTAATTAGCATAAATTAAAGTAATTAACAGGAATATTATCACAAAGTGAATGTATTTTCATGAAAAAAAGTCATTTTGTACAATGAGTGCAGCTTGTTGCACTCAACAGTCGAGATGTACTTCTAAATCTGAGTCACCTTCATTGTTGTTTAGTCACATTGATTCCAAGTTTACATTATGAAGGATCCAAAGGCTATTTTCCTTCACCTACTCAAATGTAAATGCAGCTAATGTTCAATCATTGAGTATCACAAGGAAGAGTAATGGGCACACAAACTGTGTGGGTATGGAACTAATTCCAGTGTAATACACACTTAATTGTAGTTTTATGTCAAATTTTGTTGTTGACAAATGGCGTAGATGAGTGCAGGTGAATTACATGAGGCGCATGATGTAAATATATTCCGTACCTGAAGCTAGTAAGCCAGGTATTTAAGTGATTAGTAAGCCAGGTATTTATGTATGTTTGCACCTGTGCAGCTGACATGTTGGTAGGTGTGACGGTGGTAGAATACAATTGAGTGCATTGTCTCACAGCACTGTATACCTGGTGCTTGTAGTACAGATACAGAAGTGTGGGGTGGATATGTGTGTGGAACACAATGCAGTCTAATCAAACTGTCCACATGGGCAAGTTATAGTGCAATGGTAGTGCTGTGCTCAAAGCTAATAGTACCAGTCGGCCATCTTAAAGATAACTCCCACAAGCTAATAGTACCAGTCAGCCATCTTAAAGATAACTCCCACAAGCTAATAGTATCAGTCAGCCATCTTAAAGATAACTCCCACAAGCTAATAGTAACAGCCATCTTAAAGATAACTCTCACAAGCTAATAGTAGCAGCCATCTTAATGATAACTCCCACAAGCTAATAGTAACAGCCATCTTAATGATAACTCCCACATGATAATAGTAACAGTCTACATAGTACATCCATGATTCGGCCGACCATCTTAAAGGCTGGTGGTAACACTTTACATGATATGGCCATGTTACAGCAAAGATAACTCCTACAAGCTGGTATTGAAAGTCTGGATGCCTGGCATATGGAGTATTTTATCTGTAACTGTAAACATGAGATTAGATCTGCATCTGTGCCAATACTCGGGTAGTCATCGCCATAGCAGAGTTGAATGTTTTTAGATTTCAAATTATTGTTTGATCCTTTGAACTGGTCTGTGTGGAACCAGGTTGTAGATAGCCGACATAAGGCAGTATGTGTGGTTTTACCCGATTACACCCCAGCCATTATCTCATCTCAAGATATGCACTTTCTAATTCCTTTCCAATTAATCCAAGACCTGATAAGTCATTCCATTATGGCAACAGAAATCTGTACCATTAATTGTAGCATTTCAGTTTAGGTCAAGTTATCTCCCTTGGTCACAAGATTACAAAAGATTTTCATCCTCAATCCAATGCCTACTAAATATTCTAGTAATTTTTGAGTGCAAACATTAAACTTAAACATTCATCACTATTTTAGAATGACTTTTAATACATTGAATTTTATTACAATCTGATAATTGATCTCTGATTGATCGAATCAGTCACATTATATTGAAATCATCCAAATCTAAATTTCTCTACCAACTACATTTATCAGTATAAAATAAACCAAGAGCCTGACAGTTGTGTTTCTATTATTTATGTGTACATCCATTCTATTTGTCTTGATTTTTTCACTTTAACATTATATTTCAAAATCTATAAACTGAACACTATGAGAATGAATAAGAAAGGCTGATAATGATCTAGTGTCCTGAGTACTGCATTATTGGCACATTGTTCAAACTGGTATCATTACTGGGGAAACAGAAGAGGGTAATCTCTCTGAATAGATTAGATTAGGTTACACTTAGCTAGACAATTTCTAGGTCTGTATTATGTCGGAGCTAATGATTTCATGAGGTATTTCAGTCTTAGGATGTTTGCTGGTGGATACAATTTTCACGTTCTGCTATTCTCAGTCAACTCATCGGCGTTTGAAGTCAAATATCTTAGCTTAACTGTCGGAGTCCGTCTTTTTTCTAACATTTTTTAATAAAATGGTAAAATGTTTTCCAAGTCAGCCGTCTAGGTGAAGATAAATAGTCCTCAGGTTGCTGGCTGGGGATTGTGTAGGAAAACAGGTCAGGTTTTCATCTAAAAACAGCTGATCTTTCCTAGCACATTTGAGCAATTTTTCCACCCAGGCTAAAAGATTTGGCTAACTGGTAACTCAAACAGTCATTAGATTGTGTCTGTCCAATCAGGGACTGCAAGAAGGCCAGTGATGGTTGTGAGTGACTAAAGGACAGACAGTGATAGTGGTAATTGAGAGCCTGCTCTATTTAATAACATGGCATTAATTTAATGGCTTGAATGTCCGCTGTCATACCAATTTGATGTGTCTAATTATTGGTTATTTTTATGCTCACTTTCACAAATTCCCATGAATGAGTGAGGGTATATTATTGAATGAAATCTAGTCAATAATATTGAAAAATCCAAATTTACTGGGGAAAAAACAGTAGTTAATTTCATTATGTTTAACCATATTAAGGCAACTCACATACAACTTTCTGTCAATTATTATCCAATATTATAAAAAACACTTCCAGAGTAACCCACCATTACAAATCTTGTTACATCTGCAATAAGAATATATGAAGTGACAAGGGAAAACAGGCATTGACAGAAATAAGCAAATATTTTAGTATATGTAAGATTAGCGTGAGATGGCGGGACAGGCAACCAGCACTGTGCTACCCTCCATCTTGCCTGGGACGTCACATTCAGACTGGGATCACTCACAGATGAAATGACCCTGTCACGTTCACAAACCTGTCTAATGAGGAGCTTCATCCATGGATGGCAACCTGGTGTATTATCAAACCGCCACACAGAGGTGTGTAATGAATATCTTACCACACACACACATTATTAAAGTAAATGGCAGTATTTATTTACATCTACATTCAAATATTAAAAGAAAATATGTAGCAACAGTATTCATAAAAAATATGTGTATTTTAATTTTTCATTCACAACATTTTTGGTAATTGTTATGTCAGTTTTTCAACCATCTGGAATGGATCAGTTTACTATATGGAAGATCTACAGTGAGTCTATGACTCTATATTACAAGACAATAGAATGAGATAAAGATATGGCCTGTTTATCAAAAGCCTATATTCAGGAACCACGGGAGACAAAGATTTGCATTGTTTTTGGTAACGGGGCAGCAAGGTTGAATTATAGCCTGCAGCCATTGGTCTAACTAAAGGAAACTCATTAACTATGATTGACTCTGTAGACACTCGCTGGCTGGTAATTGATTAACTAGATCAATGAAACTTTCCTTGTGACTATGCACCCAATGAAAGCTGATTGATAATAATGTTCAACAAGCTGATGGAACAAAATTAAATTTGCATCATAGCAAGTGGCATACAATTCTTCAATTAATTTGATGGATAATACATTTGTTTTGTGTGTGCATTTACATTGAATTCCAGTATGTGATTCTGCACCAGAGTGAAAATAGAATGTGAAGGAGTTCTTTGAGACGTGTTACATGCCTCATTTCAGTCTAATTGCCGAATATTGATTATTTGCACTTTTTAAAATGCCGTTCTTTACATCAATTCCAATTATACCATTTAATCACGATTGATTCTCAATATATCAATGTGACACATTGATAGCCAGTAGTCTTCCTCTCTATACAGCTTATTGTTGGCCTTTCAGCAATCATATATAATTAACAGTAATTATTCCCCTAAATTAACTAGGGTTACTTCGAAAAATTCCTTTTTAATAGTACAGCTATCATCTTAAAGTACAGCAATTTCCTTTGTAGATCTGCACACATAATTCATAAATTGCAAGCTGAATTTTTTTCTTATTTTTTTCATTAATGCCAATATACTGAAGATGTAGCCTACTGCCATAATGTATTACCAGTGAAATCTAGGATTTTGAAAGTTATGTACAGTTGCTGGATGTTAAGGCCTAGCATTTAATTGCATTCTATATATTTTAAAAATTTGTTATTATGTTAACATTAGCTTGCCTAGTTGTTGGAGATCATGATGAAATACTGCTGTTAAACTACTAGCATGTGAAACACAATCTCAGGTATGCGTTGTAAATAGGGATGGGCTTAAAAATGACAAAGTATGAAACTAGCACTTGACCTATCAGCATATGGATATCAGGATATGTATCTAGCATACCTGTAGTCCTGACTCTTCAGCACTGAGCTGCATGTGATGCATTGTTATGATCACACATGTTGTATTCCCAGGGAATTGCTTTATCTATGTAACTACATCACCTCACCTGACTAGACAGCTACATTTGATTATGAAAAAATTATTCATCTGAATTGTAAATTCATCAAATTATTAATTTGTACAAAATTAGAACAAGTGTTCTTTTGATGCTGCTAGACCAGGTGTGTCAAAGTACCCCAGTAGTATGTAGCCTAATTCAACCGTGGACAGGGTAGCTGAGTCAAGAGTAGCCGAGTCGCGGGTAGCCGAGTCAAGGGTTGTCCAAACCAGCAAGGAGGGGCTAACTAGCCAGTAACGTGGCATTGGTGTAATCATTTGACAGATTCTGACAGCAAACACAACTTTACTTTAGAAATTCTTGACATCCTTGGAAAGGTGACCATCTCGGTGGAGAGCAAACATGCCTGTTGCTATTGCATGTCTTACTGGTGGGGCCTGAAGGTATTGCTAACTCTCCTAACACTGGTGGTGCTGTGCCTAGCACGGGCTCAGTCGAGACTCGGGCGGGCTCAGGCATCTGCTCCCAGCTCCCATCTCCATGCTAGACTTAAAAGGGGACATAATACCACTCATGGCTGACCTATAACATTGGACTCAACAAGCAGAATAGTTTGTAAATGTACAACAGTCTAGGTGAAGCCTGTTGTCTAGACAACTCACTTGATTTCTATGTATGCTTGACCCAGTTGAAGTGTCCACTGCATGACTTTATCTACTGCAATAAACCAACCTGCTTTTAACACTCAACTGTTATCAGCTTTCAAGTCACTTATTGTGAACATTGATGTAGACTCTACCTGTTTACCACTTTCAATCTTCAAATTTCAAAGTGCCAGAGCTCCTAACTGACAAATGAGGGATATAAATGATGTCACTGAAATATTTATTGAACATTAATAGATGTGATATTCTTACAGCAGTGTCAGAGTTGTAGTGGAGAAACTACACGACTGCATTCCTTACATTCTTAAAATATTCTACAATGTCTAGCAAGATATTAACTTATTTTGTGGTATATGTTTTGTGTAGTGATTGAACATATATTTATTAATGTAAATATGTTATGGTGATAAAATGTGAATAATGATTGTCATGATGTGCTAGGCACCCATGAGGAATACAAAATAGAATGGTAAAAGTGATGGAGACAATATTCAAATACCTCAACAACTATGTAGTAAATTGTTCTAATAATATATATTGGTGATATATAGCAGTGGGGTGAATGCACACAGTGATATCTCTGATATAATAGGTTAATATAGCTGCGCGATATGATTTATTATGGACTTCATGATGTAGAAAACCATTGTAACAGTATGGAATATGATGCAATTATCACCTTTCTTTTATTATGCTTTTTACACCCACTTAACACTGCATGTGTGGGCTGATAGTAAGTAGATGTGCTGACTGGGTATGTGGGTTGACTGGTATGATGACGTAGATATCATGCTAGCTATTTGGTACTTTGGTGATAACATGGCTAAGAGTTAGGCTTCTTTCAATCAAAATTCGCCATCAAACCAGCACAACCTGATGCTGTTAGATAGGACAATTTAAGTGGAAGACAGTATGTATTCATGATGAGATAGAAGTGTAGACATAGGTGTGTAGACATAGGAGTGTAGACATACTGGTGCACATAGTGATGGGTATAGATCTGACAACAATGTGACTGTTGCAGTCTATTGCTATACTGCATCTAATTGGCCAGCATCATTATATGTACATAGTATTTCTGTAAATAGCTAGCGTGGCTGTACTGAATACACACAACACAGGAAGCTGCTCCCACAGTGGGACATGGCGGATATTTAATGGAAATAGAATTACGTATTATGTCTACCCAG
This sequence comes from Lepetodrilus schrolli, assembly GCA_032361225.1. Lineage (NCBI taxonomy): Eukaryota > Metazoa > Mollusca > Gastropoda > Lepetellida > Lepetodrilidae > Lepetodrilus > Lepetodrilus schrolli. Next base: position 39,841 of record JAUTBT010021084.1, read on the forward strand.
TAATATGTCTACCCAACCTGTATACAGGGGTTTGAGAAATTGCAAATCAGTTATTGAGATATTTCTGGTTTTGTTTTTATTAAAACAACAGTATTTATTATATCATATGGTGATAAATAATATACTCAAATAAAATTAATATTTGTATGTTTGAGCAACAGCAAGATCTTGTGCATTAAGAAACCATAAGGTAGTAAAGAAAAATATCTCAACATGCTTTATCAATACAATTTACATAATACTGCATTACGTTAAAAAAAGATGGAGTTGATAGCAGCTACTGAGCGCTGAATGGTTGAAATATTTGTTCTGACATGTTATAAGCGTTGGTATTCACTGTATTTTTTAATATAGAATTCTTTTCATATTATAGGGATATCTGGCACTGTGAATTTACAGCACAATAGTAGTGTAATCTCCTCATAACTGGGTGCCAGATCTTGATAAAGGTGTGTTGTCACTTCGACAATATCAATGTAAATTATGTGACAGCATAGCCCCATGCTACCACCTATCTATATTGCTGTATAGCACAGTTCCTCATGCATGTCTCCTTGTAAAGAACTTGGGAAAGACTATCAGTAGGGGCCTTGAACTATGTCTTGTGTTGCTGAGATGCTCCATTACTTTTTCCACCAGTACAGTATCAATGTACTTTTACTGGTGGACATTTTATTCTAGAATTTCAGTTTTCACAATCACCAATGTTGTAGTTATGATCGTATTATTACTTCTTGTATTGTCATCAAGTTTTTCTTTTAGTAATTAATAAAACATGACATTTGGAAATCAAGACATGTTGCTGTAAGTTTAATGATATACATTTCTCATTGCGTGAAGTCAAATTGTGATTCCTACGAATGTAACTGTGAGAGTGAGTATTAGAATATGTTGTTGCTCTTTCTGTAGCTGGTTAGTAGCAATGTTCTGTATGTGGATGTGTAGCAGTCTGTTCAGCAGGACCTCCATTGACATAGTATAAGAATATGTGGTAAGACAATCCTGACTAGCTATTGTTCTGGGGAGTTGACTAATCTACGTTCTAGTTGTGTCAATTGCTGGCACTCATTAGTGCCCGAGCTAACAGCACATTACGGTGGAGGCCTGACAAGCTGACTAATGCCATGGTGTCGTGGAGCGGTATTAGACCCCCGATTGATGGCCATGCAATGGAAGGAACTAACATAAAGCCTCCGGGGTGCCACCTGATTCATGGATGTATTAAACAAATGTATTAATAATTTCCTGCAAGTATCGTCAAGTGGATTCCGCTCAGAGAACATTACAAACTGAGTGTTCCTGAATGTCGGAGACGGTTCCAGCACCAGCCATCCATCATTGCTACTCAGTCCTGATACTATGTCCTGATACTCAGTCCTGAAGCCATACAGTGGTCTGTGTAACACTGCTTCATGCACAGCCTGGCTGGGCTTCATGTATTCTTGTCCTTAATAAGATTCCAGTATTTTTAATACATATTACAAATTCCACCCCAATAACCAAATATAAAAGTTGAGATGCCTTTGTGTAGTTACTGTAAATGCAAAATACAATATTTCAATCTAGACATTGAGATTTGTGTGTAAATATTTGACAAACACTCTGCCATTATGCCAACTGTGGGCAATACTATGTAAACATCTGGCTGACAGTCTTCCACAGAGTATGTACAATGGTAATATGCAGCTTACATCTCAACATCAAAGGTGTTTAGTATTGAAAACAACTCCCCAAAACAATCCTTGGTTTGATGGAAAGATCTGGGTTGATCACCCATGGAGTCTGGTGATGGTGAGATCTCCACTTCATAATCTGTACATAATCCATGCATTACAAGCCAGAGTTGACGTGAGGTATTGAAGACATGCAGCACTATTTGGCCAGGCCGGCCATCAATGGGCTGCCATGAAAGGTGTGTGTTTGTGTAAGGGTGGTTTGAAGGTGATCAATTCGGGTGCGTTCTCGGTAAAATGAAACCGTGCGAGCAGTGCCCTATTTACTACACAATGGACGACTAGATAGGTTTTAGAATGGCTGGAAATCATTTCTTGTTCCATTGTCACTACTTTTTATGATGGATTTGATTTCAACTCGGAAATATTTTTGGAATGACAAGAGTACACATAGAATTATGGAGACAGGTTTAGTTCAATGGTCATGTCAAGGGGAACAACACTGATCAATTATAATAATTTTGCTTTAAGATCTATTTGTAAAGATCTGTTTAATCTTGTGCATTTAGAGAGCATCATGTATGTACAGTATGGAGCAGCCACATGGACAAGTGTGTGTGTTAAAGTATGCTTTACATAGAGGGGAAGATGCAGTTGGTTGAGCTGTACATACCAACTTGTAAATTACTTAGAAACATGAGATGCATCCTACGTTTTATTTGGGCAATGCTTGCAATGTGTAACATTGCTATAGATAAATTGTGGGTGGGTGGGTGACATCGATAACCCAGGCATTCAGTCTAGGAAATAGAAGGTTCGTTGTTCACATCTTGCTGTGGTGAGGTGGCAGTCCACGTTTAGTTAGGGATGGTAGTTGTAGTTGCTACGACTGGTTCCTGTACCTGTCACAACTCGTCAGTCTTACTATGACTTCTAAGTATTGGTTCTCATTCTACTGTTTGTAGTTCCCTGACAGATCAATGAAATACTATTGGAAATGACCAAACATAAACATTCTAATGAACTATATGATAGATCTATAACAATTTTTTTTTTTTATCTTCTTATCATTTATGATTTAATTTTGAGGTGCAATACATCTGTTGGATAATGAAATAATTAAGATCATATGTCCTGAAGCTAATTTGATTCAACATGTGGAGAAATAAATCTCCCGCAAAGTCCACTGTAGGCCTCATTCTATTTTAACTTGGACAGATGTAGCATCTGCATGGGAATACTAAATACCTTCTCTTTTCTTCAACATTTCCATTTCAAATTGTCTTGTATTACAATTGCAAGTCAGCACTGTGACCATCTGGATATCCACATCTAGATTAACTGGGACATTCTGTTCAGATGTACCGGTTCTAATCAAATTGTGCCCTGTAGAATTTAAGGTATGCTGTAGTGTAGCTTCTTTTTTCCACTTGATGGATTTAGTGGGTCAGGGAAATGTTTCTTCCTTGACAAGAGCTGTAATTGAAATGGTACAGACATACTGTGGAGTTTTGTTTCAGGGCATCTTACATTGACATAGATAGGGAGGTCCTAGGCTGTCGTACACACTGGAATATCTCACACAGCTAAAAAACTGACATGTCATAGCAGACATTTTGACAAGATAAGATCCAGCTTTCGTGGCCATGTTTTCAAAGTGGTCGCTAGTGTTTGTGTGCTAGACTGTCAGGACTGACCAAGATATGTTATATAATCAGAACTATACTATTATCGTGCTCATATTTCAGGCTGCTGTGTATTAGCTACTTTAGATATTAAGTAACATACTTTCATAAATTATTAATGGATTAATTAATTAACTGATCACACCATCAGTATATTCTGTCTATCGCTTTTTAGTCTTCTCTGACTTCCCAGGAGGTTTATATGTTGTTTATATCAGAAATGAAGAGGTACACGTGTTCTTAAACAGTACAGTATGCACCAACTGTAATAGCTTATAAATAATCAGCCACTGAGACTAGCGTCGTGTAGGAGAGTTGGGCTGATGTCCACCATGTCCCTCAGGATGTGTATTAAATATGAATGATATCCCTCTGTGAGAAGACCATAATGATGTATGTAAATGCATGACCAAGGCGTCTCTGATGGCATGCGGTAAAATTTATAGCCACCTCCCTCCTTGTTGTTCCAACATGTGATATGGAATATAACCCCACTGCCAGCTGTATATAGCGGCGGTGTTACGAGATCATACCATACCCCAGTCCTGGCAGTGGGCCAACTCATCTGTAAAATTACATACCCAGTACTTATATGGCTCTAATTACTCCTTATCATATTGCAACATTCTACTGATAACAGAGTTTGTAAAATCAACTCATGTGTGTTAAATCATTTCCCACTTGACAATGGGTCCTCCAGTGTTACCTGATAAGATATGTTGCTTATTGTTTGTTGCTGGCAATGCTTATCTGACATGATCCTAACAAGGTATATACATTGCACACTGGGACTCTTTTCATTAATGTTCAAAGTGTTGTAACATATCAAAGATCTTATTGGTGATTATGTTGACATTGCAGACTAATGTTCATTTGTTTGTTTATGTATGATAGTAGTGTATTCTGAAACCTGTCAATCATATATATATAATTGTGTGTGTGTGTGTGTGTGTGTGTTGTGTGTGTGTGTGTGTGGCGTGTGTGTGTGTGTGTGTCTTTTTTAAGACAAGTGCAAGCAATAAACTTGAGAGTGAATGTAGTCTGAAAAACACAAAGGAACAAAGAGTTTATGAACAGATAAGAACAACTAAAATATTTTCAATTTGAAGCCATGGTTGCTTTTCCATTAAGGCATAGCAAACAGATATTATCAGTATTGCACACAATACTTTTTTCACATGCTGCGGAAGATTGTACATGCTGGCTAGATACTCTAACTTGTGTATATGTATTTCTGTATGTGTATGTGTGTATTATGTGTTTAAGTAGCCCGGAGTCAGTGCTATCTCATATACCACTGTGAAATATGGCGGAATTATCAACACTAAGTGTTTCTGTTACACAAGACAAATAGAATATTCTTATATGCCCATTACCCCGGGCAGCAGTTCTCGGTGCTTAGCGGGGATATCATCATTCTGTGTTACCAGACAATGGCTATGAACAATACAGACTCTTGTAGTCCTGGCCAATGATGAGGGACATTTGGAATCATTGTGAATGAGAGATTTTGTAAGACTTCTGATGCATCACTCAGATAATGGTGGAACCTGTAGTTGCTTCTATAGCATCCATAGAACATTTGTATTGTTTATTGTACATAGGAGGAAATCATCATGCACACATTCTTCTCCTAACTCCTTTCATTTGAGTGTATTAACTTACCATTACATCCAATTTTATGATATTGTATTGGTTACAAATTAATTGAACAATGTTGTAGTATTTTAAAATGGATTTCTTCAAATCTGTTCAAACATAGGACATAATTTATTACATAGTCACCTGAATAAGATGTGGTATTTGACTAAAACATTGGCATCGTCTGTGTTTCAGCAACAGGAACAAGACCCCACTAACCTGTATATAGCAAATCTTCCCATATATTTTACGGAGAAAAATTTAGAAAATATGTTTAAAGACTACGGAACTGTAATATCCACCCGGATCCTGCGGAAGCCGGACGGAATCAGCCGAGGCGTGGGCTTCGCCAGGATGGAGTCTCGAGAGAAGTGCGGGCAGGTGATCGACGCCTTCAACACTAAAGTCCTGCCAGGTGAGTGTGTGTGTCATGACAGTGTCACCCACCCAGGTGTGTGCTGACAGTGTCACCAGGCACACGCCTTCATGCAGGTACATAGTGGTACATAGTGAAGCCGTTTGGCAGCTGTGAACACTGTTCTGGGTAATTGACATGAAATTAGCTTTTGATTTGAAATTTATGGCAGGAGTTAGAACGTTGATATACAAGAAGTACATTTTTGTGGCATTTGAATGTAAATAGGGTGGTCTTTTATTGCATATGGTATGCTATAGGGTACAATAGGGACTAGTTGTAGTTATGTTAATGTACAGGATTGCCACAGCCCAGACTAGAGACACATACAAACACAATTGTGATTAGCCATTCACATATTTGGAATAGGGTTTGGAACGTCTTTTGATAGTCTGTAGGTGTTGGATATAAAGTGTCGTCTCTGAGCTCCATACATGGTCATTTAATTGGTACTGCAGAGAGTTTGTATTGTGTTGGCGGGAGCAGTCATGTGCACAGTCCGCTCACAGAAGGACAATCACTGACCTGAAAGGGCAGCGTGGATTATATCAGTTCTTTGTCGTAACAAGTGTTAGGACGTATTTGAGTATCTAGCTACTCGTCGGTGAACAGCCCTGCTATTGTTGGTGTGTACAAAGTGTGTATAACATGGCGCTCGTGTAGCGTGATAGATATTACTAGTTCTAGGAATGGCTCATACGTATTCTAAAAATATGTATTACATGGGGATACATTTTGCAAAAACAGTAAACTATGAATGACAAGAATTCTTGAGCATTATATATATGTTTGTGTGTGTATGTGTGTATTTAATTATTTTATTTCAAAGAACAAGATTTTGTTTGAAACTAGATAGTCTTTAAACAACATTCCTTGTATGGCATGCAAGAAGATTTATGTTGTTACTGAAATAGTACAACTATTTTCCACAGGCTGCACAGAACCTCTCTTGGTTAAATTGGCAGATAGTGGGAATAAGAAGAAGAACCAATTTCAGCAGAATAGATTATTTGCACCAGGAAGAGAAGATGTAAGCATTCCGTATATATATACAAAAAAAACTCTTATTTATATTATCAATCAACATTCATGTGTTTGTGTGAATAAAATATGCTTAAACCATATTTTGGTGTATTTGTTCAAGTTTATTTAATGACTACGTTATTACAATTAGTACACGAAAACAGAATCTAATACCTAAAAATTATTATATTTATGGTGCTTGTAATACTGACCACAAATACATTTTAATTTAAATTAATCTCTGTTTTTGTGTTTGTTTTCAGGATTTAGGCCTCCAGGTATGTAGAGATACTATTGCCTTGAACTACTACTATACCATGTATACTGCTAGTCTGCTTGTGTTGGATTACCTCTCTCCTCACATGCTATGATGGAATGGTGTAAGGGAGACAACTCTCCAATAATTTTGCTAAATGCTATAATATATTTATAAGTAAAAATATATATCTTCTTTAGTTAGGGCATGACATACTCATAATGCATTTTTTTTGTTTTGTTTAGTTACAGTTCAGTTATGACCAACAAATTCCAACAAACATGAACCATGGGTAATTATTAACTCTGTCATATTATTATATCAAGCTATTTACATTTGAGCATATGCACTGTGCAACGTATATTTAATATATGTGATTATTATGTTAGATTACATTTATCATGATTATTATTAACTAATATTATTGCTCAGTGATTTTTCATTAATATTAAAAAGATAGCTAGTCTACTTTAAATAAAAACATTTACTTAAGTCACAAAAATAACGCCAACTATGTAAATATTATATATTTTTTTTATTAAAGATTCTAATCCAACATTTTAAGATATTAAATATGGTGTTGAACATATTCTAATTTAACTTGCACTGTGATTAGCATGCTTCGTGTTGAATGTCTGCTGGCAGCGCTTACAAGAGTTCATACTTATCGATGCACAGTCAATATCTGCCTTACAGTGTAACCTCCCCAGCAGCAGCCCTCCTGCCTACAGGCCTCGTACAGCGGAACTACACGTCGGTGGCGTCCACCCCAGTCACTACCTACCAGATGTCATCAAACCCAGCCACATGGGGAATGCACCCACAGTATATCGTACAACCCCAGCTGCCTCATGTAAGTTTTGATTTTTCAAGTTGAATGCTATGCTAGCAAAGGGGAGATAACTCTCAAGACGAAGACCATCAAGGGAGATGACTGGCACACCAGACTATTGTGATTGGTCCATGTGTATGGTTGTATCATCTTGGACGTCCATTTTATACTTTGCTTGTTACTGTTTCAATGCTTTGTTAAGGCTGTTTGTCATTACACTGGTTGAAATATTGTCTAGACTATTGACTGTTTGTGTACACATTTTGCATTATCTTTTGCATTGTAATTTGAATTATATGAAATTTTCTATGAATAGTTTATCATCAACATAACTTTTATTCAGTTTGCGACGACAACAAGAAATTCAGTATCATGCATATCTTAGGACAAGACATATGGCTTAGTTCTAGAGAACATTACAAACATGGTTTTGCCCACAAGAGCTAGTTGGTCGAATTAGTCATTATCTTAAATAGGTCTAATGGTCCTATCTTGAACATTTTTCATTTTTCTTTTAAAATGTAAGAGGTCTACGTTGCATCAATAATTTCACAATGATAGCATTGTTTCACCTACAATGGATTTCTCTCGTTTGACAATGACCAATCAAATAAATTAAGTTAACTCAGTCAACAGAAGAATACTTGTTTCCTTTAACAACTGTTTCATAACCAGATATATATTTTATATACATACATTGTCACAAAGAATTATCGGGAGCTTTATGAGAAGAATAAGGAAAAGGGAAACACTCATCATCAACTCAGCTGTCACAGGTTTGGCTGTATTGTAGAATAATTTTGTTACAATTTAATTTGTGATTGCTCCTAGAATAGAGGATTGGAAGTATGACTCTGTAACATGAAATGGACATTCTGTTTTCTTCAATATCAGATGAACACTGCATCTGTCAGCCAGCTAAACCCACACTCCTCCAGTTTCGATCCATCAGTAGGAATGACCGGAGGAGTCAGTTCTCTGATGGGCCAACTCCATATAGCCAACTCCTCGGTACGATACTCCTCCCACTCTCAGTCTAGATTGTCTAACACTCTCTAACATAGCAGCCTATTTACAGGAAACACTTCCTACCTACGACATGCAGTAGTCCTAGGGCCGACCTCAAATCTAAATTGTGTTCTGTTTTGCATAGATTACCCCCCCCCCCCCCTTACCTTTATTTTTTTGCGTGATTTGTTTCCAAGGTCTAATGTAGATGGTAGATGTTTGATCTACAAGGTGCACGGCTGTTGCGGTGTTGAGTTTTCTCTTCCCCTAACTTACAGCCTTCATCAAGTTCTAGCTAGGGCCTAGCAGCATGATCGCTTTTACTCTTACTTACAATGGCCAACTTCTTCTTGTAAATAGTCTGATATCTTGACTTTCCCTTGCCAGTGTAGATTGTTTCTGACTTGGTAGAATTGAGAGAGTCATGAGCTCTCAGAAAGTACCAATTGTTTGTTGTCGTTTGTTATACTGACTCCATAATATACCATAGATTTGTTTGTATTTTAGCATGATGTGTCTAGAGAAGGATCTTTGATCTGTTTCTTATTGTATAGAATTTTGTACATTTTTAGATTTGCATATGTTGTTTCGTTTTCTGTAGAATCCCTGTTGGGAACTAGGATAGATGTTTGTTTTTTTATATTTCATAGACTTAGATTCATTTTGTAAATTGGGAAAGGACCACTTCAAAATATGAAAGTTTACAAAACAACAAACGTAATTGGTTTATTTTAAGAAATATTCATAGAAGCTATAGTTATCTGGATATTAAAACCATTTTACAGTTTTCTTTAATCATTGGTGCTAAGAATCACTTGTTGACTTAACACAGATGCTATGTACATTGTATATGCATACGGTATGAAGTCTGTATTGAGAATCCATTAGAGTGATCCCCCCTGAACATAAGACATTATTTTGAAATGGCCCTTACCATGCCAAGGTTTTAATATATTTGAACAATTTTATCTCTTCATTGTCAGCGTTGAAGCACTTTTTATTCATCACCTTTTTTTTTAACCAAAGACTGACCTACAGATTTATGGGTCCTAGTTTTTGTTTACTCTACTTGTTGTATATATACTTAGCACTTACCGGGTTAACCACGATCATTATTCATAACCATCTTGAATCATACAAAATCAAAGCCAATGTTTAGAAAACAGCAACCCTGTTGTAATGTAACCAAATGTAATTGTTTGCAGCATGTGTGAAATTTAGCTGGATGGAGAACAAATTTCTAATTGATATTTATTTATTTATTTATTTGAAAGCAAAACTGTAAGTAGTTATTTATGGTATTTTGTCATTCTATTTTGATTTAATTTAGGTATTTTACAACTTATAATTAAAGGTGTAATTTGTATCAGTTTTACTATTTAAGAAATGTACGTATATATTAAAATATAATTTCATATTCAAAACAAACGATGCAAGAATTTCATTGCAAAGTATTACATTCAGTTCTAATCATTTATTGAAAGTTAAATTAGTTTACTTATGAATGAATGAATATATGTAAAATTTTGTATGGCTGTATAAAGCACATAAAGTTTTACATATAAGATCTTTGTTCACTGGATACTATTTTCTGAACCAGCTGAAGTAATATTTTGAAATGACATTTAAGTATGCAACATGTACAAAAAAGACACTATTTTTCAAAATATGAAACTGTAATATAAAGATGTACAAATTTACCATATATTGCATTGTTTTTTTTTTAATTTAAAAAAAAATTGTATCCCATATTTTTTCACAAAAGATGGTGCTGTGTGTATTCTATACTTAGAGGCCTATAGAGAGGAGAGATCAGATTTAAGCCAGTACTATTTTTAAGTATATATAGGAATCCCCATACCTCAGTGCTAGTAATTGTTAGTGGACGTGGGACAGACGTGATTTTGAAAAATGTGAAATGTATCTAGCTAACTTTTAATAACAAAACCTGCTATGCATCCAAGATGGTTATATGCCCACTTCCTTGTTGAACTTGTTTTAAGAAATACACTAATAATATGTTTGTTATATCAATCTGAAAGTTCTATCTGGTATACTAGTATATACAGTTGAAATGTCAAAAAGTGATGTAAAATATATGTTCCCTGTTGTCAAGTATATTCACCTCTCGAAAGAAAACTTGTGTGATCTCATAATATATAAAATACAACTTTTGATTCTGTACAGCTTTAGTATAAGCATTAGTACATCAGAACTGCAAATATTAACTTGAACTTTCACCAGTGATACATATTATTCAAAATAAATGCAAATAATAAATTTATATCTATATGTAACATTGGCTGTAATTTAAACTACAGTTGCTCAACAATATAGTCTTAAATTAATACTTAACTGTATTTTACTATTCCTTGAAACATGCATACTATTATAGTGTGGTGTTAGTGCTGACAGAACGGTCTATGTTTGTACAGGCAGCCCGATGGACAGTACAGCAGAACTGTGTATGCTAGCAAGTCATAAATTCTTCCAGTTGTTTAGCACTTGGTAGTGTCCACTCCTACTCCTAATGTCAACATGTTCACACATATCATACCTACATTAACTAACTACCTTCATCAGTAAATCCGTTTATATGTGCATTTTGTTTTAGAAGTATATTCTACCTTGTCCATGTGTATGCACTTTACAGATGGCGTATATTTGGCAAGTTTCTAGTCATTTAAAAAGATAAATGCTATATTTTGGAGACCCTATTTCTACAAATCTATATATCTGGATTGAAGGCTGTGCTTCAATAATAACAAGAGTGTATAGAGAGGCTATGATTGTTTAGAGAGGCTATGGTTGTCTAGAGAGGCTATGATTGTCTAGAATGGCTATGATTGTCTATATGCTACTCTGGCAGTGGTCGACGTACTTCAGGTGTTTACTTGTACTGAACTTCATATGAATAAAGATTCTTTATCAACTGTTATCAGTTTAGTAATGGTAATATATTGTTCTTAATTTTGCTGGTAACTGCAGAAGTCTTATTATATAACTTGTTGTTTTATAGTGTTATTTAGAAGACATTTGTGATAAGTGACCTTTATACAATGTTAATAATATCAACTGTATCAAATATTGTATTGCATAAACATTTTAGCAATAATTCCTGTATGGTGAGTGCCACCAATACCACCATATTGAAACATAATATTTTCTCATCATTTTTTTTAGAATTTGATATTTTTCAACTTTGTTTTAAAGTTGACTTTTCTGTTTATTTCTGTGTGAAGTTTTACACTTTTTACCTGCCCATAACATCAGGTTTTTGTGCTGAAAGGCATTTTGGATGTTTTTTTACCATGAGATTCATAGTTATCAATATGACCGCATTTGTATATACCCTCATGTCCATGTCTATGCCATTTTTATCAGTATGCAGACTGGAGCTCTTTGTGTGGAACTGTCCAACCACCCAACAATCTTTGGATATTAATTCATGATCCTACCCTTAATTTGTTTAGCAAAACTTTAAGCAATCCATGATTTTCCCCTACTGTGTTAACTGTTGATATGTTATGTGAGTAGATGTACTTACTTTACAATGTCATTCATTATATCACATCATCAGCATTAAGGAAAAGCAGTATTTTTTAGAAATCCATAGGGCATGTATATCCATATATGTATGATTAACCCTTCAAACACTTAATGTATCAAGTTTGAAAGTGTATATTTAGGCTTCATCACTATATACAAGGTGAACTTATTAAGAACGGCACAATTCCCAACCACATTTCAAAATTGTCATAACATTTATATCTGCTGAATATCCAAAGATTTGTAAGGGACCACTAATCACAGTTATCTCCTCTTTGTTTTCTGTTACTTTTCTTGAATCATAAGATTGAAACAAAATTAGAATAATTTGACAACATTTGTATGGTGTCCACTATATATTTTTTAATACATGGCATCTGGACAAGAAGTGCTGCTAATTAATGTAGTTACCATGGTTACTGAGAAGACAAGGAGGAAGTAACGGCATACATTCCAGCTGTATTGAGAAGTGACATACGTTCATTAATCATGTTATGTTTCATTTGATATTTTGTTTTACTTAGTACATGAGAATGCTTCTAGGTGGTTGGGTTATATAACCAAGAGCATGTAGATTTAGCTTATGTTCTGTGGGACTATTGACAAAAAAACACCTAAAAAAACTTCTGTAGTGAATTTAGATTATATATTCATGGTATTGGGAACATATATATATATATATACTTACTTTTTTAAATTCATTTTTCATGAGCTAATATGGCTGTCAGGCTACTTCCTGTTTAACTCTGTTTGATTGCCATTGGTGTCCTGTTTCCTCCATGACTGTTAGCAATGTTCTAGTGTTGTTGGTGTGTTTGAGAGAATGCGAGCGTGAGAGTGGACTCCTTGTCTTGTCTATCATACTGTTTGTAGTGTTCTCATGTCCACTACTGTGTGTGTACACACATCTGGTGTTTCACCTTGCACTGGGCAGAGAATAAATGAGCTAGAAATCACATCTGTGTTTGTTCTTTGACTTCTACCTGGTACTCGTAAGTGACGATATATTAGATGCAATATACTGACATTTGTAGAGTAGTTTAAATGCCTACAAACCCATAGATGAACAGGCAGGATCACTGGTCCATTCCTACGGAACCACATTGAAGTCGGGTGGTTTTCAGAATGTATTTTAGCACTATTACAAGAAGCATGCACTAGATACATGCACACTGGAAGTCATGCCAAATGCAATAATTTATTATGGAGATTTATCATTTACTCAGCATTTGGATTTTTCAAAATTTGTTAGATCCATACAAGAGTTCATAGACACATTGACAGAGAAAAAATATGGAAATTTGGATAAAGACATTTCTGAAATAATCTTGTTGAAAATTATCTATTTAAAATTAAAGTGATTATCTTCTATTTGATGAAATGAAATCCTTCCAAAGAACTATTTTATTTTTGTTTAGAAATCCTTACCTGGTTTCAATGTGAAACATTACCCTACTCTTGTTGTATGGAATTAGCCTAGGTTATCCAGTCTCAGTTGATTGCATGTAGCTGATGGTGGACACACAACACACCTGTCCACTGTCTCTCGTTGGATCCCTGGATGTCTGCAATAGAAGAGCCTGTCAGCTACATACTGAGCTGAGAGAGAGAGAGAACCATGCACTCTTGTGTAGAATATTCAAGGTTCCATTTGCCTCCAGGCTTTAGTCTGAATGTCATAGAGATCATGTAGACTTTGTGTATGTCTTTCAAACCAAGACAGGTTTATAGAACGAGAGACATGAAGATGTGGAAGGGAAAGGAATTGTTGCCGTCAGCATATTGAAGAATCCCCATGGACAGAACAAGATCCATGAACTGGTGCCAGACCAAGACTTCAATGGGCAAGCAACACCATATAGCCACCCACATATATATTTATATATACTTATATATATATATTATTCTCTGTGCATGACTTTCATATACACATCTTGATTTAGCCTGCATGATGTTGTCTGTTGAGTGCTTATACTAACAATTATATCTGTATCACACACCTATATATATCTATATATTATATTTTTTGTTTGCTATAGCTTTGGTTTTGTATTTTGTAGTTCTGCATCGTGTACCTATTGTATTCACTTATTGTGCTCCCTTCATATTTGGGTCCCTTCAATGCACTGTCAATTTGGATAAACCATGGGGGTTATGCTTAGATCCCATTATTTTTAATTATTATTTAAAGGACATTTCAAAATATTTGCAATTTATTTTAAGCACAATCCCGATGTACATCAAAGTGCATTGAATGGTGTTATATCAAGGGAGCATGGTATGTATGTATGTGTGTGTGTATATATATAAATATATATATATATATATGCAAACTTAGGTGTGAACATTTTGTGAAGGGGAGATAACTCCTTGCTAACTGCAATGGGAGATAACCCCTAGATTTATTGCTGCTAAATTAAGCTTATTCTTGTGTTCCACAAGAAGCTATGACTCTTGAAATGTATGTATTTTCTGTATTGGTGTATATTCTAATCCTTGTTGATTGTGAGACAAATAATATACCATATAGAGTATCATATATAATATTTGTTAACAATAAAATGTTAGTGCTCAGCTTTTGATGATAATGTGGATTGGGATGGCTACAAGTCTTGGTGAGAGTTATCTACCCCTTGCTTTATAACAATTTTGAAGTATTTATAGATATAACTATACTATAGACCTCCATATATCCTTTTCTTGTATGTGTAGATGAGTATATCTATATATATTGGTAGTATTCTGTATATTGTTTTATTAAATATTCAATATGTCGTTTGTATTAGAACTTGTTGATAATACTCTCAACAAGCTAAACAATACTATATTAGTAGAATATTTAGAGGCATGTCTAAAACAATGGCTGTCCACTATGATTTAATATTCACAGAAGCATACATTGTCTGATTGATCTTCAATGTGAAATTATTTATTAAATTACTACAAAATTTAATTAAAAGTAAATGTGAGAAAGATGTCATTTAAAAAGTACATACAAATATTTATGATATTTGACAATGTTTGACATGCAAACTCTCTGGAATTTCTTCTGTGTTGTGCATATGTCTTATCTCTGCTGTTACAGTTTGTCACTGGACCGTATGGACAGATGGCTTACCAGCAGGGGGCGCAGACTGGAGCCATGATACAAGCACTTCCTGAGGTTTGTAGTTAGCCATATTTAGTCCTAAACCTATGTATTTATTATGACATCTTATTGTAGATACTGTGGTTCCTTCCATACATATATCGTCTGCATTTCTCATCAACCTAAGACTTCTTTTCTCTTTCCTTGCATTGCTGTCATGAAAATTGACACCTTAATGTTAGAGTCTTTATCTTTCATTGTAATATTGTGCAATGAAGGTCATGAGACCAGATTTCCCATGAAACACATTTCATATTTGTCCATTCGTGTGTGTGATGTTAACATGAGGGCTCTATCCACAGGATCATAACGATGAGACTGTCCAGCAACACTATCAAGCATTTGCTGCTGCCACAGCCAAGTAGAGTAAGTAGCAAGTTATGTGGAAGTAAGGATATTTCTTTTTAGTAAAATTAACATACCTTGTACATTATAACATTTAAAGAGGGCTTGAATCTACATTCAATGGAATTGTTTAGAAGAAATTATGTAACAACAAGACATCACGCAAACATGCCAGTTCTGTTTCTCCATTTTCCTTTTATTGAATGTTTAGTTGTCATCTGGCAACAATGACTTTTGATAATTGGAATGACTGACTGCCTGGAATATTAATAAATTGTCTACTTCAAATTGGACTCTTACAATATTTATCCTTTTACAGATGCGACATGCCGATTGAGTGCATGTTCTCCAGACAGTGGAAAGGCTACAGACATATGGTCATGTTGTGACTGGGATGAGTGAACTTTGACCTCTCCATGTTTCATGAAGGATTGATTGACACACGACTATTTTTTACCATTTTGCAAATTCACATATGTTGACTGAGTGAGTGCAAGGACTCATATTGCAAGATTATTTTTGATTTTCTTTTTGTTGAGAGAGTTTCATTGTTATTGTGACCAAATGAACTTTTTAACTTGTACAAAGATGTTTCAATCTTGATTTAAGTACATGTTTTACTGTATAGAATTTTTGTGTTGTTTTGCTATTTAGATTTTAGAAAACTATGTTGATTTTTATTAATGTTTCTTTGATTTTATGTAAGTTTCTTGTGAAAGGAATGAGATTACATTGGAATATTTTGCTAATAGTAGATTTTGATGATGGGAATATTGTAGCCAATGAATTTACAGTTTGTCAGAGATTGTTCATTTGTGAAATTGAGGGGATATTTTTGCATGAAGACATTTGAGAAAGTGCACTTTGTATTTTACATGCCTATGTGTAAAAGTTTTCATCTAGTGCATCGTCATTGTGGCAAGACCTTTTTTGCCAACATTCATGATTATTGAGCTAGAATCAACATGAACCTCCCTGTTGTACAGTGCATTGTTTTAGAAGGCGTGTCTATACAGGGATACACATACTACATATATCTTACTCACTGACAAAATATGAATAGAATATTTTACCAAATTTATTTAATAGTTTGGAGTTTTCTAAATTGCTTATCAGCAATTTCTTTTATAATGATTCTTTATGAACAAATATATCTTTATATCAATTGATCATGTTGATACTGTGATAAAAATAGAATCAAACTAAAGCATATCATTTCCTTGCTTGCATTAGGGTAGATCAACAAGTAACAAGTATTGGTCCCTGTATATTCACATGTAGATTATAGTGTAGATTTAGATGCTTTTTTACTTTGTTTTTTACTTCCTGCAACCAGGTTTATTGGTTGATATGGTGATGATGTACAGATGTTGTTTATTGTGTTTCCATGGTGATCTGTTATTTGGTGGTTGTTAGAAGAAGAAATAATGGTGTCTTGATGTGTATGTCTATGCATCCATGTGTCCATGGTTTTAGATTATAGAAAGCAAAAACTGAACCAGTTTTTGTAGATGTCATGATAGATTTCCTGTTGTCATGGCAACATGTTGGGGTATCTTCCCATTCCTAGAGGCTAGCTTGTACAGTGTTTATGTTGTGTTTTGCAACAATTCAACCCAATTGGTGCCACTAGGAAATAAGAATATGATAAAGCACTTCCAAGATGGCTTCACCACAATGTCACAGTTATGAGTAGAAGAATCTTCAACCTTCAGTCTCCTTTCCTTTCATTTGCATACCTCCTCTCCACCTCCCCTGATTAACCTTATCAAGTATTTAATCTCTTGATACCGCAGTAGTGTACACCTCGACAGTGAGGACTAGTGCAGAGTACACCTCAATAGTGCATCTCAATAGTGCATCTTTGTCAGATATTGAGGACTTTAGCATATGGGTCAAATATTCCTGCTGCGAAGTAAGGCACTAACTCATTCATTCATTAGTGTACACCTCTATAGCACGTCTTTGTCAGGTATTAAAGACTAGATGCATTACTGTAAGTCTTGATACCATTCAAGGAGCTATATCTATCTTTGTATTTCTGGCACCAAATGGGTTACTTGACAATTTGTCTTCCCAGTCAGCATAAATATTGACTCTGGCATAATTTTTAGTGATCAAGTCTTCGGAGCATCATGTTTTTAATGTACACATATTTTTATTGGCTCTAAATATTTGAACACTAAAAATTGTTCATTAACTTGGGTATATTATACATGCAGAACTAGATTCCAAAACATTACTTATAGTATGGTAACAAAATCTACTTGGGAAATTCAGTGGTCCAAAGTTTACCAACGTCAAAGATTGATGGAATGGTGCATCTACTGTAACTATAGCAACAGTGGAGTATCATCTTCATTTGTAAATGATAGGCTTTTTGTTATATATTTAAGGTTATATATCAAAGATATTTCTGTTTTCCATCAAGAATTTGTATCTACTGTAATTTATTCAAAACATCTGTGATATATGTTACCCTTTTGACCTCCTTGCATTGCTATAGAAGTCATCCCTTGTAATCATGTGACCAAGAATTATCTGGCATAAGGATGTATATTGATTTAGGCAAATTTGTTGTGGACTTTGTTATGGCCAGTTGACATCTCAGCTACACTCAGTAACTAGTAGTTTTGTACATAGTAGAAGAGTACTCTAGATGCTCTTGTCCAAGAGAGTGAACACAGAACTGTGCTTGTTCTTCCAAATGTTCGTTTTGTTTCGTAAACGTTTCGGGGCAAGAAAAGGCTTCAATTATTGTGTTATTGATGTTTAATCCTGGGAGTAAATGAAGGAAAAGAAGGAATAATAAGTGGCTTCAAACTGTTTAGAAATACTAGTACTTGCCCAATTGCCATTGCATAATACCCCAGTTGTCTCCCTTTCCCTGTAGTCGCAGCACTGGTTGTTAGTTGCCATTTGGTTGCCAGTGCCGAGTAGGGTAGATTTTATTTTCAAAAAAAGTCTCAGGGAAAGTTGATAAGTAAATTTCCTAAATTTCAACAGAGTAAACTTTGTATCAACTTCACAACTAATCAATATGCTACATACAACTAAGCATGAGAAATTATACAGTCAAAAATATATGTATATTTGAGTTCCCAGACATGTTTAATGATCTGATAGATACATTTCATCTGTAGGGGAGATTTCTCTCATGTAGGGATGACAACTTCACAAAAGGTTTTATGATTGTGGTGATATAAGTTTTGAAAGCATTTTGCAGAAAACTATTGCAAAACCAGCACTTGATATCAATTTCGATAACTAGATTATCATGATGATACTCCATACATTGACCACCACAGTGTTATAAAACCTTCTTAATGGAGCCTGCCTTGATGTATTTGTAAAACTGAAGGACCAATGAAGCTGTTAAGTGCTCATGTTGGAATACCTCAGTGTGGTGTGCTAAGCTTAGTCTGTAGATCGCGGGTGTCTGTCTGTAGAGCAATGTGTCAGGGCTGGTGTCATTATGTACCAGGGCTGGTGTTAATCTGTAGAGCAATATGTCAGAGCTGGTGACCAATCTCAGGATGTAGGCAGTAAGCAATATGAGAACTCTTAACCAAACATTTTGAACAGTGGTCTTTAGAACTTAAATTAACAGAGATTAAGTAACACCACAATCTTCATGACCAATGAGAAAGCGGCCAACCCATTGCTGTGAGTGGTCTCCCTTTTTTAGATTGGTCGCATTTTTTCTGTTGTCATCCATCAACAGGCAAGCAACATTTGCAGCTCATTATTTGGACATTTCATCCTGTATCTGTAAATACAATCATGTGTCCGGTATTATCCTGACAGTAATAAGCAGTAGTGTCAATTGTGTATATGCAACACAGAAATTCAATAAGAGCTCCAATTTTATCCCTTTGAAATTACTTTCAAGTAAATGGCATGTTTGTATAGACAGTGTATGTTGACGTCAGTGGACGGACATTGTGTGTATGTGTATTGTCATTGGGCAAATCCATGTACATACTAGCTTGATGTACGTTGAACAGACTGGTGTAAATGGTAGCAGCTTTATGGTATTAGGGACACCAAACCCAGCTTTCTGTTCCACTTTGTCCACAAATGTGTGCCTTCATTTACCTTATGGTTAGAATTGTTAGTACCAATTATGCAAAACCAAGTGCAAATTAATAAGTTCCCTTGTGATGCTCCAAGTTCAAAATACTTTTGTTATGCAAATTTTGTTTACAGGTCTAATGCAATCAATTGAAAAGAGTTTACTACTTACTGTTTTTGAAAGCTTACTTCCAATCTATACATGTCCCTGAAAATACATGATATAAACTGTTTTTACAGATATATTTGAAAAACCTTTACAATTCTGAACCATTTGACTAACTAAAGCATTTTATTAAATCATGTAGCATATATTGAACAAATAACATCAGATCTTGCTGGAGTTGCTACAAAGTCCCAGATCATTTCTTAAGCTCTAAATGCGAATGGCCTATGTAATTATGACCTTACTGTTGTCTTTACTCTAATTGATAATGCACTTGTTACTCGACTACCACACCTATATAATGAAATGAAATGGAGAAATAATCAAGGTATCAAAAGCTTCTTTATTGATCCTGTCTGATGACAATTTCCTACTATAATGTTGTATGGTGTGCCACTGGTAAGTATTATGTCTACACCAATCTCTATCTACTTGGAATATTTCCAATGTACCTTCTCAACAACATACACCATGGTGCTTGTGGCCACGCCCCTCCATACCAGAACACACAACGTTTTGTCATTTTGAAGATGAAGTAAGGATACTATGATACTGGTACAGAGGGCTATTTTTGCAGGTAGTTGCCTAGTTTTCTACCCCAATGGTCAGATCTATAGTTAACCAAATTATTTTGGATGATTCATTGTTTCCAGTTGAAGGACCATGTTGGTAGGTTGCCAAGTGGACTAGTTACTGGCCCCCAGCTTGATGTTCCCAGTAGGGTTTCTATGCCTCACAAGATGAAAATAAACAGATCAGATCCTGTTTCTTCTTATGTTTTTATGTTCATTCAATTTGGGAAAAGAAAGCCATTTACTTCAACAGATGAAGCCATGTCTGCATCAAGGGCGATAACACATTATCTGATGCTACAGCAAAGGATTCCCAGAAACTGAAATGTCAATTCCATATATTATTATTGTTATTTTTTTCTAATTGGGGTTTAGAATCGCTTTCAAGATTCTTTCACTTATATCACGACTTGTCAATTTAGGACAGGAGGAAACCCACAACATCCGTAGCGCTGAATGTTGCAGTAAACCTGCGCGCACTGGCTGGTACTGACAAGACCAAGGATGATAACTGCATTGCCACTCTACAGAC